>BLSH010177001.1:221168-235329 GCA_018402905.1 Glandirana rugosa | reverse complement strand
ATAAAAAAAAAATAAAAACCCCAAAAATGAATTCTCATCATCCGTAAATGCGACCACTTTTGCGCAAACCAATCAATAAACGCCGATTGTGATTTTTTTTATCGCAAATATGAGGAAGAATATAAATGGGCCAAAAACGGTGAAAAAAAATGTTTTTTTATATTTTTTTTTTGGATTTGTATTTTAGCAAAAAGTAAGAAATGTGGGTTTTTTGCAAAATTGACGCTCTTCTTTTGTTTATAGCGGCGATCAGAAATGATGCAGAGGGGATCAAATACCACCAAAAGAAAGCTCTATTTGTGGGAAAAAAAGGACGCAAATTTCGTTTGGGTACAACGTCGCACGACCGCGCAATTGTCAGTTAAAGCGACGCAGCGCCGAATCGCAAAAAGGGCTCCGGTCCTAAAGCTGGAAATCCTTCCGAGGCTGAAGTGGTTAAAGGAGAATTATACAAAAAAAGATTGGTTAAACTCCCAGGGACTTTTTACCACTACTATTCTTTTATATTGGCTTTTGGAATTTACAAATGCAGCAATTTAAAAATTGGATAAACAGTTTAACACCATAAAACACTTTTTGATAGATAAATAGTGCATTATATACACAACTATATGGATCAGACCAAAATGAGGGACAAATGAGGAGGAAAGAGGTACAGAGGGACTTTGTTCCAAAAGAAGGACAGTCCCTCGAAATCAGAGGCAGTTGGGAGCTATGGTAATGTAATTCATCTTTTTCTTTTCTTTAACCACTTCCACACTGCCTACCTTATATTTACGGCGGCAGTGTGGATGTGTCCCACGAATCAACGTAAATAAAAAACGATTTGCGGAGTGGCAGCTAGGGGGTGCGCGCGCACCGCCGGCGGCGAGTGCTTGCCCGCCGTACTCCGGAGGAGTGTGCCCACGGCTCGGGTGGACCCTATGTCCGCCGGCGAGCCGCGATGAGCTGCCAGAGCCAAAGAGGGGGGAACCGCCGATGTAAACACGATGGTTCCCCACTCTGTCAGTGCGGGCATAGGAGATCTACTGATCCCTGTCACTGGGATCAGTTGGTCTCTTATGCCCAAGGTAGCCCAGCCCCCCCCACAGTTAGAACACCCCTAGGGAACACATTTAACCCCTAGATTTCCCCCTGCAGGTTAACCCCTCCACTGCCAATGGCATTTACACAGTAATCATTTTTATAGCACTGATTGCTGTATAAATGCCAGTGGACCCAAAAAAGTGTCAGAATGGTCTGACATGTCCGCTGCAATATCGCAGTACCACTAAAAATCGCAGATCGCCACCATTACTAGTAAAAAAAATAATAGAAATAAAAACCCCAGAAATTAATTCTCATAATCCGTAAACGTGGCAACTTTTGCGCAAACCAATCAATAAACGCTGATTGCGATTTTGTTTGCCAAAAATATGAGGAAGAATATAAATCGGCCAAAACCGATGAAAAAAAATGCTTTTTATTTTTTTTTTTGGATTTGTATTTTAGCAAAAAGTAAGAAAAACTGTTTTTTTTTTTTGCAAAATTGACGCTCTTTTTTTGTTTATAGCGGCAATCAGAAATGATGCAGAGGTGATCAAATGCCACCAAAAGAAAGCTCTATTTGTGGGAAAAAAAGGATGCAAATTTCATTTGGGTACAACATCGCACGACCGCGCAATTGTCGTTTAAAGCGACGCAGTGCTGAAGTGGTTAAAGTCCAAATCTGGGTTGGCTTCAAAAACAATTAGGGTCAGTGTTGGTCCAGCATCCCCAGTCTACTCCTCTACCACCCTTAAACATAAATGAGCCCTTGACATCATTACAACATAGGATGACTCCCCTGATTTTGGTAAAAATTATAATTTTTTTTTTTTTTTGGTATATTTTATCATTTTTAGTATACTGTTGATTTTTCTTTAACTGTTTTCACAGTAATAAAGCTAATATCCAGGATGGTACTTCTGTAACCACCAGGAGCCATTTAAAGCCCATTGCACTCTTAGGATTCATACACATGGGCGTTTGCAAAAAAATAAGCAAAACGCCGGGTCTGACGTCAGGGAAAAAATTGCAGTTTTTCTCGGCATTTTGCATTCACGTCAATGCACGTTTTTTCATGCTAGCTTTCAGCTGTGTTTTCTGCCTCTATTCAAAATCAATGATTCCCTATGGGAGCCCATTGATTTGAATAGAAGCCGCACCAGAAGTCGGATCACGGTGATCCGACTTGCGGCGTGACTTGTGTGCTAGGTGTCTTAAAGGGGAACCCCCGCAAAAAATTTGTGTGGGGTTCCCACCCCCCTCAAGAGTATACCAGGCTCTTCGATCTGGCATGGATTTTAAGAAACGGCGTAGGGTCTCCCCCAAAATCCATACCAGACCCTTATCCGAGCACGCAGCCTGGCAGGCCAGGAAAGGGGGTGGGGACGAGCAAGTGGCCCCCCTCCTGGACCGTACCAGGTCGCATCCCCTCAACATGGGGAGTATGGGTGCTTTGGGGCAAGGGGGGCTCTGCGCCCCCCACCCCAAAGCACCTTGTCCCCATGTTGATGGGGACAAGAGCCTCTTCCCGACAGCCCTGGCCGTTGGTTGTCGGGGTCTGTGGGTGGGGGCTTATCGGAATCTGGAAGCCCCCTTTAATAAGGGGGCCCCCAGATGCCGAGCCACCCACCCTATGTAAATGAGTATGGGGTACATCGTACCCCTACCCATTTACCTGGGGGAAAAAAAGTGTACAAAAAAAAACCACTACACAGCTTTTTCAAATATTTTATTAAATCCGCTCCGACATCTTCTCCCCTCTCTTCTTTCTTCGGCTCTTTTGCGGGGTCTTCTGTCTTCTGAGGGGTCTTCTGCTCTTTTGCTGCTGTCTCCCCGGCTAGCTTCTCCCGCCGCTGCTTCTTCTTCTTCTCCTTCTGTGATGTGATGCCCCGCCCCAGGATGTGACATCATGAGGGTGGGGCTCATGATGACGTCATCGTGTGGCCCCGCCCCATGCCAATATACGGCAACCGCGCAGCACGGACCCAGCATTCGAGTGGAAGAGAGCGACGAGTCAACATCTCCAGAAGAAGAAGAAGAAGAAGCAGCGGCGGGAGAAGCTAGCCAGGGAGACAGCAGCAAAAGAGCAGAAGACCCCATAGAAGACCCGCAGAAGACCCCTCAGAAGACAGAAGACCTTGCAAAGAGCCGAAGAAAGAAGAGAGGGGAGAAGATGCCGGAGCGGATTTAATAAAATATTTTAAAAAGCTGTGTAGTGTTTTTTTTTGTACACTATTTTCCCCCCAGGTAAATGGGTAGGGGTACGATGTACCCCATACTCATTTACATAGGGTGGGGGGCCAGCCATCTGGGGACCCCCTTATTAATGGGGGCTTCCAGATTCCGATAAGCCCCCGCCCGCAGACCCCGACAACCAACGGCCAGGGTTGTCGGGAAGAGTCTCTTGTCCCCATCAACATGGGGACAAGGTGCTTTGGGGTGGGGGGCGCAGAGCCCCCCCTGCCCCAAAGCACCCATACTCCCCATGTTGAGGGCATGCGGCCTGGTACGGTCCAGGGGGGGGGGCGATTGCTCATCCCCACCCCGTTTCCTGGCCGGCCAGGCTGCGTGCTCGGATAAGGGTCTGGTATGGATTTTGGGGGGGACCCTATGCTGTTTTTTTTTTTCGGGGTGGGGGCTCCTCTTAAAATCCATGCCAGATCAAAGAGCCTGGTATGCTCTTGGGGGGGGGGGAACCCCACGCAAATTTTTTGCTGGGGTTCCCCTTTAAGACACCTAGCACACAAGTCGCGCCGCAAGTCGGATCACCGTGATCCGACTTCTGGTGCGGCTTCTATTCAAATCAATGAGCTCCCATAGGGAACCATTGATTTTGAATAGAACGCCTGATGAGGCTTAACGTTGTGTATACAACGTTAAGCAACGTCATTGAGCGTTTTGCCGGCTCGGCGTCAAAAACGCCATGACGCTGCAGCTTCAGAACGCACTGGTCCCGCGTTCTAGCTACAGCTCACTAAAGCCGACGCCCTCTACTGCTCAAAAACGTCAATGTTTTAGAGGGCCATTAAATAACATGAAGAGCAGCAAAAAACGCCCAAAAACGTGGCATTACAAAACGCCCGTGTGTATGAGGCCTTAATAAACACAAAAAACCCACCCTATATTTACCTTCTTCATTGAGCGTATTTCACTAAAGTGGCAACAGTTCTACAAAATCACCTGTTTTGCTGAAATTTCTGGAAAACAAAAACTCACAATTGTGCTCATCCCCAATCATAGGCAATTAACATATTTGTGCTCAGGCTTGTACTGTGTGTGCATAATCCAGTTGCAGGACTGGCTCCAAGGGATGAGGTGGGGGGAAGGGTGTCTTCAAAACAGTGGGAATTTTATTTGGAATTTAAATAATATTTTAATTGTGCATATGATATATGTAAGGACTTTTTTTTAAAATTTCATGAAATTACATTTTTACAATGTAATATTATTACGTAGTTTTAATATATTCCTATTTGTATTTAAAGTATTGTGGGAGAAAACATTTAGAACAGACTGTT
Organism: Glandirana rugosa; assembly: GCA_018402905.1. Lineage (NCBI taxonomy): Eukaryota > Metazoa > Chordata > Amphibia > Anura > Ranidae > Glandirana > Glandirana rugosa. The sequence goes on along the minus strand of BLSH010177001.1, from coordinate 230,785 downwards.
CTTCAATTAATAATTTGTTAATTGATCAAACTACATTTCAAGAATCTTTCACTGAGCACTGCTGTGTTTACCCATGCGAGCATTCATATGCAGGCATGCACAGGGAAGCGTGCATCACAGCCAGAAAGTAAATGGCAGAAAAAGCCCAACATTATTAAATTAGGTGCATAGTATGCCAAAATTGTAGAGGCATATATCTGTGGGGAAAATGACTAATGTATTTTAGATGGAACTGATTTACATAATGAAATCCAATTAAGATTAACAGGACATGTTTATTTTAATCATCTATCTTGCTAGTAATATTTCTCATTTTTTTCTCTATTTTTTTGTTATTATTTTCAGATTGAATTATATTGTAGCTAAGACCCCATACAGTATATTTAAATAGGAAAATAGATTTTTAAATTATTTTATTGGCTAAACATTGTTAGGCTGTCATAAGCAATCATTGTGTAACTTGAACTTTTTTTTTTGTATTTTGGCAGCTTTGGTGTAGTATGGCAGTTGTTAAAGTGGGGTTGGCAATATTGGGGCTTGTGTCAAGTTGCTGTTATTAGTAAATTTAAAAGCTTGTTATGGGTAGGGCTAATTGTATAGAGTTAATTGGTTGGGTCTAAGTTTGAAAAAACAAGTCTCTACTACAGTGGTTCTCAACTCCGGTCCTCGGGACCCACTAACAGGCCAGGTTTGCAGGATAACTGAAATACATCACAGGTGATATCATTTGCTGCTCAGTGATTGCAGTATTCTAGTCTGCATCTCCCCAAGGTAATACTTAAAATCTGGCCTGTTGGTGGGTCCTGAGGACCGGAGTTGAGAACCACTGCTCTACTATGAGGTGTGTATTATACTTATTAACCTAAATGTTTTCTCGCACCTAAAGATCATAAGCACAACATAACCCAGGGCTCAAGTACTCCAACTTTTGGGATAAGCCTTTATCTTAAAGGTAAGCTCCGCCCACCATCCTATCTTTTGAGAAGTATCAGTAGGCAGTAATTGTACTCTTATTGAATAGTGGGATGGTGGATACAGTGGGCTAATCTTAGTTGGCAAGCAGGGCTGGTGCAAGGATTTTTGACACCCTAGGCGAAACCTCATTTTGCCTCCCCCTTTGGTTCCGCCCCTGACCCCACCCCCTTTGTCCTGTCCATGTATACGATGGAGGTGGCAGAGGTGGAGATTTTTGCAGCTCCTCTCTACCTATTTCTTTAGCCATGGTCCAGAGGCCCGCCCCTGTGCCTTTGAGCCCGGCCTAAAGACAAATAATGGCGGCACTGGCTCGCTTCCTCATGCCAGCCATGGTTCGCAGGTATATGGACAGGCTACGGTAGTATATGGACAGGCTGGGGTCATATATGGACAGGTTAGGGTAGTATATGGACAGACTGGGGTAGTATATAGACAGGCTGAGGTAGTATATGGACAGGGGCTGGGCGCCCTGGGTGGCAGTGTGCCCTAGGCGGCCACCTACTCCGCCTAGTGGTAGAGCCAGCCCTGTTGGCAAGGCCCATCTCTGAAGATGAAGAAGTAAAGCCATAGGACTAATAAAAGTAAAAAGGGCAGCACTCATAAATTAATAACCCTGAATATTCACTTCTTTTCTTATAAATTCTACGTACAAATGGTGTACAATAATCAGTGATATATTATAACAAGACTGACTTTTCATCCAAGGTCATTGCAACAACCTTTGTAGTGATGAGTTACTTACCTTTTACTTGGATGTAAGTGTTTTTATACCAGTCTTTTAATAAAGTGAAAATGGTTTTACGCTATTTCGACTTTCCCTATCATTCCATGGTATGGTGAACAACTCCTGTGACATGAACTTTGAATGCCCATAAGGTCACCATCTACATTGTGAACAAAAGGGATCTATGGAGTGCTGCGAATGATCTTACCATCCATCTTCCAGTGGAAACCTTATCTACATCTCTTTTCTCTGCTGGTGGCCTACCAGCTTCTAGTAAGCATGTAATAATCACAATGGTGGATTTGTCACTGAATTTTGAATACTGGCAACAGTCACTTCGATTTAATCAGGCACCAGTCACTTAAATTTTTTGGCACTGAACCTTGTTTATTCATTTTTCACTCAAGATACTCCCTAATGTCATTCGCCCTCAGATGAAGTGATGACGAAACGCATCAGGGCGTGACCACGCGGCTACTCCAGCTATTGGACACGCAGCAGGATGCCTCTTCACCCGGGATCATTGCCGGTCGGGTTTTCCAACAGCGGTGAGAAGGGCAGTTTCTGCTTCGGTCATTGACATTTTATTCAGCTTGTTTTAATCTGTGTGATGATCATTTATGGGATGATGGTGAATACAGCAGGTGCTATTGAGGAGAGAGGAGCCTGCATTGATTAACCATAACATCTATGTGGGATATCCAGCGATTACCTGTTTGGTCAATTTATATTCAATCATCTGGTGACTTCCTCCACATAGGGGGATACCCCCATTTGGCACGTGGTGTGGTGGTGGTATTATCAGATACATCACTTTTAAGACCGCACATATTAAGGATCGCACAGATTTACTCACTATCGTGGACTTTTAAATGTTTAACCATTGTCATGTAATATGATGATGTAGCGCTGCTACATTTTAGGTTTATATTTTAACCTTATGCCATTCTATGTCTACATCGTGGACATTTACCTAGGGTAGCTCATTGCTTGTTTATATTTTTATGATAAGCATTGTGTAATGTTTACAGACACTGGACGCCCCTTTCACACAGGCGGATAGAATTCAGCTTTTAGAAGAAGTTATCTACTGCAGCTATACTCTGACAATGCTTTCCTATGGCCCCATTCACACACTGCATTTAGCAACGGTTTTGTTACAGATGATTTTGTGTGATTAGAAAAAATGGATCTGACTGCGTCCAGGAACAATGTAGCGCAGCTATCTGCACATAACTGCAGGTAAAAGCAGTGCATTGTGTCACCTACAGATAGCAGCGGCAACAAGCATAGAAAATCAACAGGAAGCTCTTCAGAAATGTCAAGAATGTTCCACTGCAGCTAAACACAGCTGCTTGTAAACGCACGTAAACGCAGCTAATCGCGATTTACAACTGCAAGGGATCGTTGTGCCTGGAGTCTTGGAATTTCAAAATAACAAAACATGCTTTTAACAGCCGCCCATGTGAAAGGGGCCTTAGCCCTCATACACCCGGGCGTTTTTTACAGCCACGTTTTTTAGCGTTTTTTACAGCTCTCCATGTTATTCAATGGCCCCTTTAAAGTGCAGACATTTTTGAGCTGTAGATGACGTCGGCATTAGTGAGCTGAAAGTAGAACCCACGGCCAGCGCATTCCAAGGCTGTAATGTATTGGTGTTTTTGACGCTGACGCCGCAAAACGCTCACTAATGCTCACTAACGCCATGCCAACGTTAACCGGCGTTTTTGACGCCAAGTTTTAAGGTTAAAAAATATCAGAGGAATGTTTTTTTTTTAAAATGCCTATTGACGCTGACACTCACTAACGCGCATTAACGCCCATGCTAAACGCCGGAAGTCGGGCCCAACATTTTGCTAATTTTTTTACATACGCCCGTGTGCATGAGGCCTAAATTGTGTTACTATAGGCACTGTGTATTATTATAATATATCACTGATTATTGTACACCATTTGTACGTAGAATTTTTAGCATAAGAAGTGGATATTCAGGGTTATTAATTTTTGAGCGCTGCACTTTTTACTATTATTTGTCAAAATTATTTGTCCAATTGTCATGCTAGCAGCTGAATTCTGTGTATTCATTCAGTAAGCGCGATATTCCCACACCTTTTTGAAAGCCATAGGACTCCCAGGACTTGTTTTTCATATTAATAAAAGTAATATTGACGCTTCAGTTTAGTCTTCTTTACGCTTTCAATCCTTTTTCTAGCTGCTTTTTACTTGTCATTGGAAAAAACTACAAATTGTAGGCTGAACACAATAGTGCAATAAAAAGGGAACTAGCATGGGCAGTCAAAAAACAGAAGCTGCAGTGCCCCTTCTACATTTATAAAGAAAGTATTAAAATTAATTTAAAAATTTAAATAAATATGCCATCTTGACCAAACTGAAGCCTAGGGGGTGAGGGGGACTGGTGATTACCAACATGTTACACCCTAAATATAGGTTTAAACACGTAACATGTTGATAAAGGTGGACCTATCCTTTAGGCCTCATACACACAGGCTTATGGAAAAAAATTAGCAAAAAACGTCAGGCCCGACGTCAGGGAAAAAAAAGCGTTTTTTTCCGGCATTAGGGAGCGTTAATGAGCGCTAGTGAGCGTCGGTGTCAATAGCCATTTTATTCAAAAAAGCATTCCTCTGCTACCTGAAAACGCCGGCATCAAAACTGCCGGTTAACGTTGGTACGGCGTTCGTGAGCGTTAATGAGCGTTTTGCCGGTTTAGCATCAAAAACGCCAAAACACTACAGCCTCGGAACGCGCTGGTCCCGCGTTCTAGTTACAGCTCACTAACGCCGACGCCCTCTACCACTCAAAAACGTCTGCGTTTTTAGGGGGCCATTAAATAACATGGAGAGCTGTAAAAAACGCCCAAAAAACGTGGTGTTAAAAAACGCTAGTGTGTATGAGGGCTTAAAATCAATGACATCCATTAATGTTCTACTAAGCCATGAGATGTGATCTGTTCAAATTACAGACAGGAAACAGTGATAACTAAGATTGTAAAATATACGAGTCATTTGTCTGCAATGAAAAGCTTAAAATACAGCCGGGGTCATTAAATAGCTTATTGCTCCAGACTGAATTTTCCAGTTCTAAATTATTCATGTGCCTTTCTGTTATTGTGTATATGACAAAATTGTCCTCACAAACTTCAAGGTTCTTGAAAAAAAATCCTTGTTATATACACAGTAAATACGATAGCATAAGAGGATGCTGTGTCAGTGCCATATAGACAGATTCCCAAGATGTATGGGAGCTTGGAATTATAAAGGAAAACATATACTAAGGTATCTATTTATTGATGCTTTCTCCCAAGATTCACACAGCTACCCAAGATGTATCCATTTTCCAAAATGAACCTTATATTAATCTTGGATAAAAGTTGTGTGAATCTTGGGTTAAAAAAAACATAAATAGACCCCTAAACCTGTGTAACACTACCTCTACAGGAGTCATTGAATTGTTTTATGATTTGTCTGCACACCTAAAGATGGCACACCTTGCTCACCCAGCACCTACGGACACACCCTGAAGTATTTCAAAGAATTTATTGGGCCAAGCATAGCCTAAATAAAAAAAAGAGTGGTTTAACAAGTGTACTTATACAATCAATAAGACAACAACATTGCTCTGAGAGATATGGTTAAACACCTGGCTTACAGTAATGAACAGAACAAAACTGCATTTACTTTGCAATACTATATAAAGACAGTCCTAATTTGCTATAACAGTCCCAGTTTTATCCCAATGGGCAGTGATTGATGAAAAAAATGATTGGCTGGCAAAGTTGGGGCCCTTAAAGAAAGCACAACAGTTCCCAGCAGACAACAGATTAACCACTTGACCTCCGTAAGATTTACCCCCCCCCCTTCATGACCAGGCCATTTTTTGCAATGCGGCACTACGCTACTTTAACTGACAATTGCGCGATGCTGTACCCAAATAAAATTGATGTCCTTTCTCCCCACAAATAGAGCTTTCTTTTGGTGGTATTTGATCGCCTCTGTGGTTTTTATTTTTTGCGCTATAAACAACAAAATAAAACAATATTTACTACTTTCTGCTATAAAACATATCTAATAAAAAAATTTTAAAAATCACATTTCTTCATCAACTATGGCCATTATGTATTCTGCTACATATTTTTGGTAAAAAAATCCCAATAAGCATGTATTGATTGGTTTGCACAAACGTTACAACCCCTACAAACTATTGAATATTTTAATTAATTATTTTTTATTTTTTTTACTAGTAATGGTGGCGATCATCGACATATAGCGGGACTGTGATATTGCAGTAGACAAATCGGACAGGACACTAACTGATACTTTTGACACTTTTTGGGACCAGTGACACTAATACAGTGATCAGTGCTAAAAAATATGCACTGTCACTGTACTATGTATATGTATATGCACTGTATATGCACTGGCTGGGAAGGGGTTAACATCACGAGTGATCAACAGGTTAACTGTGTGACTAGCCTGTGCTTTCACACTGTGTGGGAGGTGCGTTTACTAGGGGAAAGCATCGATCCATGTTTCTGCTTTGCAGGAACACAGGATCAACACCTTCCCTACTAATGGGCAATCTGCCTAGATTACATAGGCAGATCGGCATTCTGCCTGTGTACTGTATAATCGCGGGTGCCAGTGGACATTGAGTCCGCAGTATCCGCTGCTGGTCTCACAGCAGGAGCGGGACGCCAGAGGGAGACCTGGAAGTGTCAGATCACGTACTAGGTGCATGATCTGGCACAGAGCGACTGCCCTGCCACAGTATATGTATAGTGGATGGTCCACAAGTGGTTAACTTGCATGATGTTAGTCTTTTACAAGACCCAGGTCTTCGGGGTTTCCAGACATGTGCTCTGATTCATCCTGCTGAGACAGTCCCTCTTTTCCTTCCTTACAATTAGTAGGATTGCTCTCCTCTGCAGTCTTTGTAATCCACAGGGGCACTGGATTATTCCCATATAACAAATAGTTAAGGCAACCCTACTTGGGCAGAACTATTTGACAAGACCAGGAATTAAGAAAAGTCAGTGACCAACATGCCTCTCACCACAGTAGGTACTCTCTGAACTCCAGGTGTTTCCGTGTAGGTTTGCGAAAGGGTCCACCCTCACAAGCTAGCACCCAGCAGTGATAGCAAGTGGTACTCTCCTGATGGTCATGCTCACTCGCCATGTCCAGCAAGTGAAACACTGATGCCCAATGGATCCAGGTCCCCTCACGTGTAACATTGCACAGAGTATGATGGCAGCAGGCTCTGATCAGCCCTCTTCTCTTGGGCAACAATGCATCAGATAGCTCTAGCAAACTCTGACCACACCACTATTCCCCCTTCACTGGAACCTTGTGGTGCTCTCTCCTAGCTGCTCATCAAAGAAATTGGTTGCAGAAGCACATGGTCCCCATAGTGGCTTCCTCCCTGCATTTTCTGGGCTAGTGGCACAACAGAGCTCCCTTTTTCAGTAGCCCAGTTGACTCTCTCCTTGCTTTGTTGCATCAGCCAATCACTTAATCCAGACCCAGCCAAGAAGGCTGCCCCCCGCACTGGAGCCACTCCATAGATGAACATTGAGAAGTGGTCTCCTTAAAGATGGCTGTTGCACATCTGTATTAAAGTGTTTGTAACCCTAAAAAAAAAGTGAGCTCCTGTTCCCTTATAGCAGGTTAAACAGCACAGTGATTGTGCTGTCTAACCTGCCTCTCTCTGAAATGTAAAAAACCTGGCTGATCCTGCCAGTTCCAGTGCCCCCCTCTGTGTACTGGCCACTATAATCATGGCTGCTGAGCCCTGCTTACCAGTGGCGGCCGTTCATAAGGCCGCCCACCTAATCCATGCACCCTAATCTCCATGCAGGGTGCTGGATGCATGGATTTCAATGGGCTTTTTCTTTTTGAAGCACATGGTTAGAGCCTGAGGCTCTAATTGGCTTAAAAAAGGGTGTGCTTGGGGGCACAGAGCACTGTGCCCCGAGCCCATCCACTTGTGTGATATTAGCGAATTAACATTTGCTAATGTCTTCCCGCTTCTCCTCCCGGCCAATCAGGAATCGGGTCCTGAGACCCGATTGGCCAGGAGTCCCAAGACCTGATTGGCTGGGAGAAGAAAGCAACCGCTGGGACTCGGGAGGAGATGCAGGGGGGAAGGTGCTGAAGCTGCGACCTGAATGAGGTAAGTGTGGGGCTGGCAAGTGGCCTGGCGGAGGAGTGAAGTGGGGTGGGGAAAGTGAGGGGGCCGGGTTTGTTTGCTGCCCCGCAAAAAAATTGAGCACCAGCCGTCACTGTTGCTTACCATGCTGAATTTATGTGCCTTTGTCATCCGCAGCTCTCCTCTGTCCCCCTCACCCCTCCCTCCCTGCCTGTCAGCTCTGTGTGTCTGTGTCTTCGCCCCCCTACTTCCGCTACTGATAGCTATAATAAGTTTAATAATTGTCACTAGCAGCCCCTCTATTTTATCCAGGCACCTTAGATTGTAAGCTCCTTGAGGGCAGGGACTGATGTGAATGTACAATGTATATGTAAAGCGCTGCGTAAATTGATATAAAGTAATAAATATAAGTACCTGATATAAATATAAATAAATAAAATAATGCACTCTGTAAGTGTTTTTTTTTTAAAAAGTCTCTAAATACCTTTTTTCAGCTATATTCAGGCAGGTCACGTGACTCCCGGCTGCTCTGCTACTCCGATCCAGGGCTACAGCGGGATGGGCCGAGCCACCATGTGACGTCAGAAGGAGATCTCAGCCCCTCCCGCTGTAGCCCTGGATCGGAGTAGCAGAGTGGCTGGGAGTCACATGATCGGCCTGACTATAGCTGAAAAAAGAGGTTTTGTTTAAAAAAAGAAAACACTTACAGAGTGCACAAGAGAGGGGCTGGCAAGGACATTTTTTGAAAAGTAACAACCACTTTAAAGTGGATGTAAACCCTCATATATACCCAGTGAAGTGAACAGCCTCAGATGATACACAGGGATGAAACAAACCTCCCTATATAAGTTTTACATGTATATCTGTTGTCTTCATCTGTATTTATCTTTTAGAAAGGGGAGATCTTGTTAGTATTTTTCTCTTCCTGCTTATAACTACAGAGAAACCTGGGCACACAACCAAGACAGCTGATTGGAGGAAAGGCACACACCCCTCTCCTCATAGCTCTCCCCCTTGTATTGTCCAGAGCTGTGCTAATCTATTTATAGCAACCTGCCCAACACAAAACTCTGGCTGCTCTTATCATAATGTGACAGAAACTTTTCAGGCTGATAACACAAGAATGGTGCAGGACACAGGGTTTTGAAGAGAGATAGGAAAACCCTGGCGATAGATGTGCCCAGCTCACATTTCATGAATCGAGTTTACATCCACTTTAACCACTTGCCGACCGCCGATCGGCATCTGACGGCGGCAAAGTGGCTCGTTCCCGCAAATCGCCGTCATACGACGGCGGCTGCGGGAACGAGTTTAGTGAGCGCGCGCGCGCGCCGCCGGAGGCGCGCCCGCGTGCTCACTGTGTCCAGGGGAGGCCAGGGAGCGGATGCGGCGGCTTCAATTGCCGCCGGCCACCCGCGATGGCCCCCCCGGAGCGAATGAGCGGAGGTCCGTGTATGTAAACACGGACCTCCGCTCTGTGTGAGGGGGAAGGGCTGACGATATTTTTACGTGACTAATGACACATTTACGGTAACCGTCACTTCCCCAATTGGACGTCCCCCGCGCGATTCCCAATTGATACAAGGGACCCGCACAAGATTGACATACCCCCTGACGGATCGACCCCTTCCCTTCAATAGTGTCGGAAGTGCATTTCCTTCCGACACTAGTGTCGGGAAGGGGGAGTGTGTCTCGCCTCCAGGCACAAATGTATGTGCCTGGAGGCGAGTAAGCGAGGCCCCCCCGGTAG
>BLSH010177001.1:208748-221116 GCA_018402905.1 Glandirana rugosa | reverse complement strand
AAGAAATTTGGGTTTTTTTGCAAAATTGTCGCTCTTCTTTTGTTTATAGCGGCGATCAGAAATGACGCAGCGGTGATCAAATACCACCAAAAGAAAGCTCTATTTGTGGGAAAAAAAGGACACAAATTTCGTTTGGGTACAACGTCGCACGACCGCGCAATTGTCAGTTAAAGCGACGCAGCGCCGAATCGCAAAAAGGGCTCCGGTCCTAAAGCTGGAAATCCTTCCGGGGCTGAAGTGGTTAATGAATTTACAGTTTTACCCTGTCCACACTGCAGAAGTATAATATAGCAACAAAAAAAGGAAGAATGTGCACAGCAGTTATCAGTTACAATTCAGGTTACACCTTTAAATATCTTCTTTTTTATTAGTGATGTGCTGTTAATTTTCCATTTGTTGACTTTGTTGGGTAATATCTGTGACATCCCATTTACACAATTTATGTCACCTACCCATCTATCAGGATAATTACTATTGTTGCTGAATGACTTCTGTCAGTGACTGGTTATGGCATCCTAAAGGGGAAGTTAACTGTATCTGAGCAGCACAAATTGAAAATGCTATTTAAAGCGGAGTTCCACCCAAAAGTTCAACTTCCGCTTTAAGGGAAGGTGACCCGCCTAACATGCCACAATTGGCATGTAATTTTTTTGAGGGGGCAGCTGGGACCCTGTTTTGACAGGGTCCCAGCTGCATTTCCTGTCCTGGTGCCGCAAAACTGGAAGGAAGTTCACCTTCCCTCTCTCTCACCTGGCGATCTTCTGGGACACATCACAGGTCCCAGAAGATATGCCAGCCATTCACAAAGCGCAGCGCAACTTTCACATATGCAGTCTTTGTATTGTTATATGATTTAAAGTGGTAGTAAACCCTCCTATAATTTTCAGCCAAGGAAGCTGCCACCTTGGCCTCTGTTTGATCTACAACTGCCATGATGCTGCACATGTGATCAGCTATGACACAGCCATTGGATGGTTTAACAGTTTGGTTTAGAGCCCAACCAATGGGAGCGTTACATTTCCGGCACGTGCCGGAAATGTAACTGGTTTTTAAACTGTTAAATGGATGGGTTTACTACCGCTTTAATTCTCTATATTCTTTAAAGTCATGTATATCTATATCATTTACGATTGTTACTTTATATGATTCATGTAAAACAACACTTTTTCAACAAAAAGTTTGTAATCACAGAAAGAGAAAGACATCTGGTGGCCATTCTTTTGTTTACATCGTATGTGATATGACCCACTGATTTTTAAGGGTCTTATTTGGTGAAAGTCCATATTTTTGCGGTGTGTTGCACAAAAGTAATGTCCAATGATTGGAAGAAATACTTGCATGGAATTGCAAACCATATGAGCTATAATATGTACACAAGAACTATATACAACTATTTTATTTGCTTCTGAGAGACATGTTCTGGTCTTTTCTTTCTGTAGGTTCACTGTTTTGTGGTTTTAACATAATGCTTGGATTTTTCAATACATTCACTACCTGTCCACAGACATGTTACTCGAGCTGCTGGGGATTAGTGAAATATTATTTGTATTGGGGGCAGGGTTGCCAACTGCCAGTAAATTTACTGACAGTTTGTAAAAATCAGTGATTTTTGCAACTGTCTATAAATATCAGGGTCTGATAATTTGCCATGCCGTGCTGACTTTTTAAGTGTAAACCGGGCAAACTACTTGATATGGGTATTGTCAGTGTTGTGTTTAAATATCAATTGTCTTAGTTTTTAATAGGAGTTCTATTATTTTTCAAGTTGCCAGTAAAAAATATGCTCCGTCAGTAAATTTCCCATGTTTTGCCAGTAAAAAATGCTGCGGGGGGTTGGCAACACTGATTGTGGGGGGGGGGGGGGGGGGGGGCATTGGGATTTGCCTGAGCGCTGAATATTAGAATTCCACTATTCTGTGTTTATGTGCTGTAAAATTCATGCTTGTGTATATTATCCTGAAAATATGCTTTTGATAAACAGCTGTGCAAATATTTTGTTGGTATTAGATTACAACTGTTACCATTTTATTCTACAGAGCCATTCATAAAACATACAATTGTTTGGGGTTTCTAAATAAGTTTTAAGAAAAAAAATGCTGATTTTAACCACTTGCCGACCGCCGATCGGCAATTGACGGCGGCAAAGTGGCTCTGTAACGCGGATCGCCGTCATATGACAGCGGCCGCGTGATCGCGCCTAGTGAGCGCGCGTGCGCCGCCGGAGGCGCGCCCGCATGCTCACTCTGTTCGGGGAGGGCCAGGGAGCGGGTGCGACGGCTTCGATTGCCGCCGGCTACCCGCGATGCCCCCCCCGGACTGAAGGAATGGAGGTCCGTGTATGTAAACATGGACCTCCGTTCTGTGAAGGGGGAAGGGCTGTGATCACAGCCTTTCTGTATACGAAGGCTGTGACCACTTCCCTTCCCCAGCTAGGGCAGCCCCCATACAGTTAGAACACGCCCAGGGAACATAGTTAACCCTTAGAGCGCCCCCTGCAGGTTAACCCCTTCACTGCCAATGGCATTTACACAGTAATCAGTGCATTTTTATAGCACTGATCGCTGTATAAATGCCAATGGTCCCAAAAAAGTGTCAAAATGGTCCGACATGTCCGCTGAAATATCGCAGTACCGCTAAAAATCGCAGATCGCCGCCATTACTAGTAAAAAATAAAAACCCCAAAAATGAATTCTCATCATCCGTAAACGCGACCACTTTTGCGCAAACCAATCAATAAACGCCAATTGCGATTTTTTTTTATCGCAAATATGAGGAAGAATATAAATCGGCCAAAAACAGTGAAAAAAATGTTTTTTTATATTTTTTTTTTGGATTTGTATTTTAGCAAAAAGTAAGAAATTTGGGTTTTTTTGCAAAATTGTCGCTCTTCTTTTGTTTATAGCGGCGATCAGAAATGACGCATAGGGGATCAAATACCACCAAAAGAAAGCTCTATTTGTGGGAAAAAAAAGGACGCAAATTCCGTTGGGGTACAACGTCGCACGACCGCGCAATTGTCAGTTAAAGCGACGCAGCGCCGAATCGCAAAAAGGGCTCCGGTCCTAAAGCTGGAAATACTTCCGGGGCTGAAGTGGTTAACATGTATGTGAAAAACTAAAAAATTGCCCTGGATACAAAGTAGTTAAAGAAAACCTTTGAATTGCTCTTTTACCAGTACTTTTGCTGCCAAGAGCGTGCCCACTTTTGAGGATGCATTTTTCTTTCTTTCTGGGGTGTTGGGTTAGCCTTATGGTATACAAGGAAGTGAAAGTAATGCCTGAAACTTTGGCTTTATTTCTGTGATACTATTACCTCAATAAAATAGATATTTGGTTAGACCGACATATTTTTATTAACAAAGGGCACATCAATCTAGCTTTCAGAAGAGGTCAATTTGTACAATCTGGACTAAATTCTGCTGTAGTGTACAATAATAGGAAAATTATTTTACTGCCATGCCAAGAACTGAATGTTTCAGTAAAGAGACCTTTTATATCTTTTCTGATAAATCTGTCACTGGGGAGCTATGATAACACTACAAGATGAGATCGTTGACTTTACGCTAGAAACCAATTAAACCTTTTTGATATTATCATCCATCAGTTTCTACTACAATCAGATATAGCAGATAGAGATATACTGAATGTAGAGCATAAGCCGTACATCCTGTCCTTAGTGTTCGCTCTCTGTATTAGCTCACAGGATGGAATGGCTTTACACAGATCATTGTGACACACTTAATGGAACTGTTGCTTTGTCTGTGATTAGTGTCTTACAGCTGGCCTTATATTAATGAATCTGATCATTTCTTTCTGACAACCCCCAAATGTGCACATCTCCTTTCCGGTGCTTGTTATCAACCTAGATAAATATTAAGACAAACTTTGCTCTTCTGACAGATTTGTCTCCATTGCTATGTACTGTGTAACAGAGCATGGGGGGTCAGACTCCCTCAGCGACATACTAGTAAAGATTGCTGTACTTGCAATTATTCCTAAGGCTGGCTATGATGGGTCAGGATTCCCTCATCCACACAAGTGAGGTAGAAGAATCTTTCCCACCGGGACACTGATCTGTATAATCTGACAGCAGGGAGGCTCTGCTATCAGATTAGCTGTAGCTGCAGCCAATGGGAGAAACATTTTCCAATGTTGGTTAGATCGACGTAAGTTGAGTGGGACAATTAAAAATGTTAGATACATGGGAATGGTGCTAGATCATTATTATTGTCATTGGAGGGTCTCATCCCTAAATTAATGAATTCAAATGACAACACTGTATGTAGTGGGGCTCTAAATACCCTTCCAATGAACAAATATACACTTGCAAACTATTTTAAAAAAACAATCAACATATCTTTATTATATCAATTTTAAAAACCTTTAAAAACATATCCTTTTACAAAAGACATCAAGTCTACCAGTTGTCTCCCAATTAGGAAACAGAGGTTTTGTGGGATGGAGATCTTCAAAGATTATACAATGTGAGTCAACGCATTTCAAGGACTAATCCGCTTCATCAGGACCTTGAATCTCTCATGCAAATATAACTGAACACGCATAAAGAATCAACAAGTGCCACCTTTGTTAAATATGCATTAGGATAAGGAGACATTGAAGGAAAGGCGTGTGGACACAATCCCACCAGCCCATGGGAGGACCATCACACACGGGGGATGTCAGGAACTCAAAGAGGGATGTACTCCTTTTATTCTATGAATGAATTTATATCTAAGGTGCCAAACCATAGGGGGACAAAATGAGGCATGGTTGTCAACCCTAATTGGGAGACAAGTGGTAGGCTTAATGTCTTTTTTTTTAGAGGACATGTTTTAAAGGTTTTTAAAAGTGATATAATAAAGATATGTTGATTGTTTTTTTAAAAGCATTTTCAAGTGTATATTTGTTAATTGGAGGGGTATTGCCATGAACTTGTAGTACAATTCATGTCCTGTCTGTTTGCTTACCTCCTTGGTTTTGTCAGCTTAGAGGCCCTGCACATCATCGCCTGTGTGCTAAATAGCTTCCCTCTGTGAACTCCACCCCAGTCTCCAATTAAGGAAACACTATAAAAGACCATGTGCTGCAAGACTCGTTGCCAACCAATCATTGTGTGTTAGGCTTGTGTGTTTGCGTCCGCTATGTGCTCTCAGTTTGTTTCAGTGTACCGATCTCGGCTTGTTCTTTGACCTTCCTTGTCTGCTAGTGTCCCCGATCTCAGCTTGTTCTTTGACCTTCCTTGTCTGCTAGTGACCCCGACCTTGGCGTGTCTCCTGTCTGTTTCTGTCTGCTTGTAGCCCTGACCCTTGGCCCTCCCACTGACCGTCTCTTGATATCTTGCACTGCTACTTTCTCTCCATTTCACCCGTAGCCTGCTGTGAGTGTGAGCTGGGGGACCCCTGGGGCCGCAACCTGGATCCAGTTGCAGCCAAGTCCATGCTCACCACCAGAGGTCCTGGTGAACACCTGCTGGCTCTTAGATCCGCTCCCTGGGGAAACCTATGCCCTAGCTCCATAGCAATCTGTGTCAGGGTCCCTGCATTGACTATCAAGGTTTAAACACGGTGACAATCAACAATCGTTACCCTTTACCTTTAATATATCTGAACTATTTGACTGGTTGAAAGGTGCCTCCATTTTTACCAAGTTGGATCTCAGGCGTGCATACAATCTGATCCGGATAAAGGAAGGTGACGAATGGAAAACCGCGTTTAACACTAGAGATGGGCATTATGAGTACTTGGTTATGCCTTTTGGTCTGTGTAATGTCCCAGCGGTGTTCCACAACTTTGTCAACAAAATCTTCAGGGAGCTGTTGTGTCAATTTGTTGTCATTTCCACAGAAACCATGTCCGGATTGTACTTCAGCACCTTAGAGAAATTAAGTCTGTATGCCAAGTTGGAGAAATGCTCTTTCGAAAGTTCCGAGGTTCTGGTTCTGGGATGCTTTGTCACTAGCTTGGGTCTTCATATGGATCCTGGGAAGGTCTCATCCATTACCAACTGGCCCCTTCCTGCCAGCCTCAAGGCCACACTGCGTTTTCTCGGGTTCACAAATTATTATAAGCAGTTCATTAGGAATTACTCTTCCATTGCTGCGCCTATTATCGTCTTGACCAAGAAAGGCGCGAATGCTAAGGAGTGGCCCTCTGAAGCTGTCTCTGCGTTTCATACATTGAAACAAGCCTTTGTTTATGGACCTCTCTTGAAGAGACCTAATCCTGAGAATCCATTTTACATTGAAGTGGACGCTTCTTCAACTGAGGTGGGAGCTGTGCTTCTTCAATCCATTGTCAACCATGTGCGTTTTTCTCCAAAAAAATTCTCAGGCAGAGAAAAATTATGTCATTGGTGATTGGGAGCTTCTTGCCATTAAATTGGCATTAGAGGAGTGGCATCATGTCTTGGAGGGCTCCCCTCACTCTATAACTATCTTCACGGATCATAAAAATCTGCAGTACCTGCAGAATGCCAAATGACTGAATCCTAGACAGACCAGGTGCAGTCTTTTATTTTCTTGTTTCAATCTCATGATTACGTACAAACCTGGTTCCTGCAACAGTAGGGCTGATGCACTATCTAGGTCACTTGACACTCTGGATGAGGAGCCCACCTCTGAACCTGAGCCGATCATTCCGACCTCATGCATTCTTGCCCATTCTACCACCCTGGAGTCAAAAATTCCTCCTGGCAAGACCTTCGTCCCCACTGAGCTAAGAACTAGGATCCTTCATTGGAGACATGATTCCAAGGTGGCAGGTCATGCTGGATTCCTCCGATCCTTCCTACTCATCAGTCGCCCCTTCTGGTGGCCTACACTTCATCTGGTTAAAGCCTATCATGTCTCTGCCTAGTCCAAATCCTCCACACAAGCCCCTGCAGGTCTTCTCATGCCTTTGCCCAGTCCTAAGGAACCCTGGTCTCACATTGCCATGGACTTCATTACCCATCTTCCACCATCTGAGAAGAATACGGTTCTCTGTGTGGTTATCGATGGGTTTTCTAAGATGACCCATTTTGTTCCTCTTCCAGGTCTTTCTTCTGCTCCTGCTTTGGTTCCTATTTGTGTTCGAGAAATTTTCCACCTCAATGGGGTTCCTTCCCATATTGTTTCGGACAGAGGTGTCCAATTTACATCTCGATTTTGGCGAGCCTTCTGCAAGTCCCTCAATATTGTCCTGGACTTCTCTTCCTCTTACCACCCTCAATACAATGGACAGACTGAGAGGGTTAATCAGGCGTTAGGCGTTCGGTTTTTCTCCGAACTTTGGTCTCGGCTCCATGATGATTAGTCATCTCTACTCCCGTGCGCGGAATTCTCTCAAAACAATCATGTCAACGTCAGTTCTCAGAAGATACCATTTCTTACAGTTTATGGAAAACATCCTCAGCTTCCTCTTCCTATGACCTGTTCTCCGGAAATTCCAGATTTGGTTATGGTTCAGCAATCCTTCAATTCTATTTGGGGTGATGTGCATGATTCCCTCAGGGCGGCTGCTGATAAATTTAAAGGTTATGCCGACCATCGCAGGTGTAAGCCACCTTCTCTACAGCCTGGAGACAAAGTCTGGCTTTCTACCAAGAACATCAAGCTCAGGGTTCCTTCTCTGAAATTTGCCCCAAGATTCATTGGTCCATACTCTATAATTGCTAAGTTGAATCCGGTTTGTTTTAAACTCCAGATTACAAAAAGCCTCAGCATTTCAAACTCCTTTCATGTTTCCCTTCTGAAGCCTTTAGTCCTGAGTAAGTTCTCTCATCCTTTCCCTACTACGGATGCGGATCAGAGGATGGTCAGGAATACGAGGTTAGTTTAGACCTGGACTCCCCGCTCTGTAAAGGTATTCTTCAGTACCTTGTGTATTGTAAAGGGTTTGGTCCTGAGGAGAGGTCTTGGAGGTATTTGCACCTCGCCTGGTGAGGAGGTTGCATTTAAGATTTCCCTCCAAGCCTCGGCCTAGGCGGGGGAGGGGGAGGCATCATAGGGGGGGTACGGTCATGAACCTGTAGTGCAATTCATGTCCTGTCTGTTTGCTTACCTCCTTGGTTGTGTCAGCTTAGAGCCCATGCATATCATCACCTGTGTGCCAAATAGCTTCCCACTGTGAACTCCATCCCAGTTTTCAGTTAAGGAAAAAGTATAAAATACCATGTGCTGCTAGCCTCGTTGCCAACCAGTTATTGCGTGTTAGGCTTGTGTGGTTGCTTCTGATGTGTGCTCTCAGTTTGTTTCATTGTACCGATCTCAGCTTTTTCTTTGACCTTCCTTGTCTGCTAGTGTCCCCGAACTCGGCTTGTTCTTTGACCTTCCTTGTCTGCCAGTGATCCCGACATTGGCGTGTCTCCTGTCTGTTTCTGCCTGCTTGTAGCCCTGACCCTTGGCTCTCCCACTGACCATCTCTTGATATCTTGCACTGCTATCTCTCCATTTAACCTGTAGCCTGCTGTGAGCATAAGCTGGGGGACCCCGGGGGCCGCAACCTGGATCCAGTTGCAGCCAAGTCCTTCCTCACCACCAGAGGCCCTGGTGAACACCTGCTGACTCTTAAGCCTCGTACACATGGTGCAGCGGTCGTATGACCGAACGGCCAAAATCGTATGTCAGCTGTTGTATCTTGCATACTGACGTGCACTAAGCGATCGTACGACCAAGCCTAATGTGGTGACTTGTTACGAGCGTATAAAGAGGAAGTTTAGGTGCATGTGATTTGTGAATTAGGAATATAGGTTTACACGAACTGACATTTCCGTGCGTTCCTGACTTCTGAGCATGCGTGTTTTGCACGTACAACTTGTTGGATCAACTTCTCTGTACACACGGTACAACAGTTGTTAGACCACTTGTTGTACAACAAAAGTTTTCTAGTCTGCTCGTCCAACTTCTGTTGTATGACTGTCGCACGTCGGCTGTTCTAATCGCGACCGTTGCACCGTGTGTACGAGGCTTTAGACTCCGTGTCCTGGGGAAACCTATGCTCTAGCTCCCTGTGCAATCTGTGTCAGGGTCCCTGTAGTCCCGCTTCCCTGCACCATCCTGATCTCTAGTCACAGCTGTCAGCTAGGGGTTCACAACTTTAGTGGTGCTCTTTGCAACCTTAGCAGTGCGATTTGCACTTCAGAAGTGCGTTTCGCACCGCAGCAGGGCACATCTGTCACCTTACCCCAGGTTACCTGACAGGTATTTGGAGTTCCTCTACATACAGTACAGTGTTGTCGTTTGAATTAAGTTGAGTGGGATTGGCCACACATAGATCAGAATTCATCTGGTCCTTACTGAACCCAGCCGAATTTTGATCCATCCTTAAGTAAGCATGTAGCACTTCTGTGCATTTACTTTAAAATACTCATAGAGAGTCATACTTTCCCTAGTTCATTTTCTTTTTCCTCTTCCAGGGTGTCCATCTGCCCAAACACTACTTTTAAAATGTTAAAAAGGAGTACTAGGCAGCCCCAGCCCCCCTTCCAGAATTGTCTGTCCTGACAGTAAATCTCCCCAGCAGAGATGCACACATTAAAAAAAACCTAGACAGAGGCTATAACCCATCTCCTTTGATAAGGAGGATGTTGGACGCCTGCAAAGCATCCTTGATTGACTCTTATATTAGCTGGGTGAGGGAGAGAAACTTAGGGAGAAAAGAAACAATTGAATACTAGTTAGATATAAATCACCTCAAACGGTGGGTGTCCTATGTTTGTGGATGTTGCTGCATTATGTAAAACTTATTTTATGTTTTTACATTTTAGGATGGGGTGCCTTGTAATTGTGCAGAGTTTTAAAGGGTACCTTCACTGAAAAAAGGTTGAGAAACACTCCCCTAGAGGTTGATTTAATAAAGACAAATGTTCCCTTAGTTTAGTGAATGAGATAAATCTCTGCTGACTTCCATCATCTAATCATGTGCAAACAAAAATACAGTTTTGAAAAAAAAAATTGCATGTTATTGGGTATTCTGTGCAAAGTGAATTTTCACCTTATCCACTAAGTTAAAGTTAAGTTCCCTTGCAAAGTGAACAGTCGATTTACCTTCAGTAACTCAATCCCATTGAGACAACAGAGTAAGAACCCATTCACACCATCTTTGTTCACTGCTGTGCGTTTAATGCACTTGAATGGGCTGCTAAACACATCACAGCAGACCAAAAAGTGTGCTTGCAGCATTTTTTAGGCGAACCATGAAGCACAGTAAAAGCAAAATGAAAGTAACAGAGATGTGCCAACTGGGGGAGACTGCCCTGAAGTCTCCTGGAATGTGCGGCATGCATCTCTGTGGACAGGGAGGGAGGAATGACCCAGAATGAGAAAGTGGGAGCAAGTACCTGCTGAAAAATTACTTGCTACACCACCAAAAAATATGCATTTAAATTAGGGAGAAAGCAGAGAAGGACATTTGCTCTCTGTGTGGAAATAGTAATCTCTCTACAGAGGTCCCAAACACTCCCTTCTGTGTCAGACCTATAGCTCTGCAATCTGCAAAACTCACGCTCTCTGCTGGCTGGAAAGCTTTGGCTCAGCAGGGGGCACATCAGATCTCTGCAGAGAGATCATTGCTTCCCCACAAAGAGTAAGTCCTTCTCTTCAGCTGTTGGAAGGGGGGACAGGCTTTTCTACTCAAGCTGTAGATGCTTTAGGCCCCTTTCACACAGGGCACGTCTGTTTTGATGTACCCCGCTTGCTCAGCAGGGATCAATCCGTTTATGCTCGCTGAGCAGGCAGATGACAGGTCTATCTCTGCTTACTGTGCAGAGACAGACCTGTCAGATCCCCGCTGTCCTCTATGGAGAGATTGGATGAAAATGGATCCGACTGTCCATTTTCATCTGATCCCATTCAATCCCATCCACCAGACGGATGGAAAATAGGGTTTCCATCCATTTGGATTTGACAGACCGGATCGGATAGTGGTGGATGTCAGCGGACATGTCACCACTGATATCCGTCACTCCATAGAGGGGAATGGAGCGTCCAATCAGGTCCATCTGAAAAACAGACAGACGGGCCTGACTGGACAGCATGTGTGAAAGGGGCCTTAGAAAGAAAATAATCATCAAACACCTTCACTTCTAAGCATGTTTATGTTTAAAGACAACACCTATGCAACTCATCAGATGTATATGAATTCTTCTCACTGACCAGCCCACTTTATTTCAGGATGGGAGTGTCACTTTACAGAAAATCGCTGTAACACAATTCAGTATAAACACTCTTTGGCTATGGAAAGCAGTTTTGGACATTTGCCAATAGAAAAAATATATAAAAGAGAGAGTGTAGCACCCTCTAGTTAGGTAGGTGCTAGAGATTAGATTTTTCTGTGAGGATAGGAAAGTTTAGGCAGGCCTAGCTGGTTGCTAGGCCTGTTTGTTTTCATTTTAAGCTGGGAATGGCTTAGGGTATGGCTGGGTGACTCACAGGTGGTGTCATCAGGAAATTACACTTCTTTCCAGAAGCTTCTGGTATTTTCTGGAAAGAGAAGCGGAGAGGGGAGGTGTAGCCACCTGGGGTAATTTGAGGAGCCCTGACCAATCCCCAACCTGGACTGGCAGGGGGCATGCCTCCTTAAATACCCAGGATCAGCCCAGCTGGGGAGGAGTTGTTGGGTGGAACAGCTGGAGTGAGAGTGTCAGGGCCTTGGGGCGAGCTCCCCAGTCTGGGGGGGTGACCTTGGGCCTGGGCTCAGGTGCAGTTGGGACCACTTCCAAGAACACGTGGGAAGGTCCTGGACCAGAGGCACAAGAGAGAACAAGGAAAGGACAGTGGGAGAGAGCACTTCTTTTTTTTTTTTTCCTTTAGAAAAAGTTTTTATTGAAAGTATATAAACAGTGCAATATACTCGGCAAACATAGATCAAGAGTATGTAACATACAAAATGGGATCTATTACAATATGACTTAATTATGGCAATACAAAGCTCGTAGTGTGTTGTGTACTTGAACATACCACCCTTGTCCGGTGGCTTCTACGCATTGTCTACCCAATGCGATCTTTGTCTGGTCTT
This sequence comes from Glandirana rugosa, assembly GCA_018402905.1. Classification (NCBI taxonomy): domain Eukaryota; kingdom Metazoa; phylum Chordata; class Amphibia; order Anura; family Ranidae; genus Glandirana; species Glandirana rugosa. The sequence continues at coordinate 209,124 of BLSH010177001.1, read as the reverse complement.
TACAAGCTAGTTGTTTGCGGTATCATAAGGCTGTGGGTAAATGTAGCTTTCCACTCCATATTGTTTTTGTAAAGGGAAGGGGCTTAAGACCTCGAGTTCTGTGGATGGGGTTGACGCTTATAAACTGTTTTGGTCTGGGTCTTTTTCGGAGCAGTCTGTGCTTCATGTGGGAGGGCGAAGGGCAGCCTAAGGGTGATATTTCCTCCGTCTTGTAAGGAGCTGTAAATAATATGATGATGTTGTGAGGGGATGTAGGGGCTAGATCTCAGTTTGTATGACAATGTATGCGGTGATTTATGAGGGTCATTCGTTGCCGAAGAAAGAGCAGGAAGAGTGGAAATAGAGGGGGGAGAGAGATGTATGGAGGTAGAGGGAA
>BLSH010177001.1:150547-171481 GCA_018402905.1 Glandirana rugosa | reverse complement strand
CCCCCCCCCCCCCCCCACGCAAATTTTTTCAGTGATTTTTTATCTATATTGCCAGAAGCCGGCAATACATTACAAACGCAAGCAATTTTAGATGACTTTTTTTCTTTATAAATGTAATTTTGCGGTGGCACTGTTCTAAACATCACACAGATGCGCCACTTTTCAGGCAGACTAAAGGGACCCACCCAGGCATAATATTTAAAGGAATATTTCATTTTTATTGTTTCACTTTAAGCATTATTAAAATCACTGCTCCTGAAAAAATGATCGTTTTAAAAACGTTTTTTTTTCATTGATACATGTCCCCTAGGGCAGTACCCAGGTCCCCATACACTTTTTATGGCAATAACGTACATATAAGCCTTTAAAATTAGCATTTTTGATTTTTCATGTTCGTGTCTCATAGACTTAGGGTTTGCATGCTCGCACAAATTTTTTGCCTGTTCTCATGCTCTGGTGCCAACCAAAACCGGGGGGGGGGGGGGGTGTTCGGCCCATCCCTAGTGCTGACTGACCCTGTGCTGATCACATGCACTCTTCCAAGAAAAAAAAAACTATTTCGCAATACACACCAAACTGAGCACGTACAGCTTTTCCCCTTGCCTCTGTTCTATCAGGAGATGGATTGGGGTCAGTGGAAGAAGGGGAGGAACAGAGAAGACAGGATCAACCAGCCTTTTTACACTTAGCAACTACACGCTTCCTTCTCTTGTGGAATTAATCATTTGTAGTGGTGTTACTTTATACCCCTTCTGCACTTACTACCCACCACCATACACTCCTCTCTCCTCTCCTCTCTCTGCGTGTGCTGCATTTTGTTATCGATGCCTAGGGCCCACTTTTTATCTTGCACATAGGCCCACTGATTTCATGATACGCCCCTGCTAGTAACCATACATTTCAACCTGCCTACATGTTGATCGCGGCTATCATGCTTTAACCAGTTGCCTACTGGGCCATAGCCAAATGACGGCTACAGCATGGTCAGATAACTCTGGGAGGCCGTCATATGATGTCCTTCCAGAATCGCGCTCCCACGTGCCCCCTGGGGCGCGCACCTGGGAATGTGCATAACCGTCTGGTCCTCTGGACCCAGCGCATAACAGAATGGGGTAAAGGGCCAATGACAGTGACCCTTTACCACGTGATCGCCCCATCCAATGACAGAGCGATCAGTTGTCAACAGACTGGAACATGTCCAGTTTAACTCCTCCCCTCTCCTCAGACCAATTGGTACAGTGTGCGAGGAGAGGAGGGAGCCGGGTGCAGTAGCGCTGTGGGCTGGATCTGAAGTGCCCATAGCGTTGATCTCTGCCCATTCCTGCCCATCCATGCTCCATCAATGGTTCATCCATGCTCCAACCATGTCTCATCCATGCCGAACCATGCTCATCCATGCCCAGCCATGCTCATCCATGCTCATCCATGCCAAGTCATGCTCATCCATGCCCATCCATACTCATCCATGCTCAGCCATGCCCATCCATGCTTATCTATCCCCATCCATGCTCATCCATGTCTCATCCATGCTCATCCATGCCCAGCCATGCTCATCCATCCCCATCCATGCTCATCTTTGCCCAGCCATGCTTAGCCATGCCCAGCCATGCTCATCCATCCCCATCTATGCTCATGCATGCCCAGCCATGCTCATCCATGTTCAGCCATGCTCATCCATCCCCATCCATGCTCATCCATGGCTCATCCATGCTCATCCATGGCTCATTCGTGCCCATTCATGCCCATACATGGCTCATCCATGCTCATCCATGGTTCATCCGTGTCCATCCGTGGCTCATCCATGGCTCATCTGTGCCCATCCATGGCTCATCCATGGCTCATCCATGCTTATCCATGGCTCATTCATGGCTCATTCACACTCATTCATGCCACATCAGTATGAAAAGGGTGTAGTGGCTGTGGCACTGCTCCACCCAAAATGGGTTAGTTGGATCTTAAGATTTAGAAGAGGGTCACGTATTAATTTTTTGTATGATTTGCACACACACTGGGAGTTACCCCAGGAATATCAGTGACTACTCCATTCATTTTACACTGATCACAGCTCATATACAGTATCTCACAAAAGGGAGTACACCCCTCACATTTCTGTAAATATTTTATTATATCTTTTCATGTGACAACACTGAATAAATGGCACTTTGCTACAATGAAAAGTAGTGAGTGTACAACTTGTATAACAGTGTAAATTTGCGTTTCCCTCAAAATAACTCAACACACAGCCATTAATGTCTAAACCACTGGCAACAAAAGTGAGTACTAAGTGAAAATGTCGAAATTGGGCCCATATAGCCATTTTCTCTCCCTGGTGTCATGTGACTCGTTGGTGTTACTAGGTCTCAGGTGTGAATGGGGAGCAGGTGTGTTAAATTTGATGTTATAGCTCTCACTCTCTCATACTGGTCACTGGAGGTTCAACATGGCACCTCATGGCAAAGAACTCTCTGAGGATCTGAAAAAAAGAATTGTTGCTCTACATAAAGATGACCTAAGCTATAAGAAGATTGCCAAGACCCTGAAACTGAGCTGCAGTGCACGGTGGCCAAGACCATACAGTGGTTTAACAGGACAGGTTCCACTCAGAACAGGCCTCGCCATGGTCATCCAAAGAAGTTGAGTGCACGTACTCAGCAACATATCCAGAGGTTGTCTTTGGGAAATAGATGTATGAGTGCTGCCAGCATTGCTGCAGGGGTTGAAGGGGTGGGGGTCAGCCTGTCAATGCTCAGACCATACGCTGCACACTGCATCAAGTTGGTTTGCATGGCTGTCATCCCAGAAGGAAGCCTCTTCTAAAGATGATGCACAAGAAAGCCTGCAAACAGTTTGCTGAAGACAAGCAGACAAAGGACATGGATTACTGAACCACGTCCTGTGGTCTGATGAGACCAAGATAAACTTATTTGGTTCAGATGGTGTCAAGCGTGTGTGGTGGCAACCAGGTGAGGAGTAAAAGGCAAGTGTTTCTTGGCTACAGTCAAGCATGGTGGTGGGAGTGTCATGGTCTGGGGCTGCATGAGTGCTGCCGGCACTGGGGAGCTACAGTTCATTGAGGGAACCATGAATGCCAACATGTATTGTGACATACTGAAGCAGAGCATAATCCCCTCCCTTGGGAGACTGGGCCGCAGGGCAGTGTTCGAACGTGATAAAGACCCTGAACACACCTCCAAGACGACCACTGCCTTGCTAAAGAAGCTTAGGTTAAAAGTGATGGACTGGCCAAGCATGTCTCCAGACCTAAACCCTATTGAGCATCTGTGGGGCATCCTCATACAAAAGGTGGAGGAGCGCAAGGTCTCTAACATCCACCAGCTCCATGATATTGTCATGGAGGAGTGGAAGAGGACTTCAGTGGCAACCTGTGAAGCTCTGGTGAACTCTTTTCCCAAGAGGGTTAAGGCAGTGCTGGAAAATAATGATGGCCACACAAAATATTGACACTTTAAGCACAATTTGGACATTTTCACTTAGGGGTGTACTCACTTTTGTTGTCAGCTGTTTAGACATTAATGAGTGCGTGTTGAGTTATTTTGAGGGGACAGCAAATGTACACTGTTATAAAAGCTGTACACTCACTACTTTACATTGTAGCAAAGTGTCATTTCTTCAGTGTTGTCACATGAAAAGATATAATAAACTATTTACCAAAATGTGAGGAGTGTACTCACTTTTGTGAGATGCTGTATATATTTTATATGATATCTAATAAGGGTTTTTTTTGGGGGACTTTAAATGAGGCAGTGACTTTGTCATCTGCCTCCATCCCTATCTATATGTATAAAAATAGCGAGGAAAGGGAAATGGGACTTTAAATGAAGAACACAGTGGCTCAAAGTAAAAAATTGAAATGAATGTTTATTGAATCATATACAGGTGGTACTCGAAAAATTAGAATATCGTGCAAAAGTTCATTTATTTCAGTAATGCAACTTAAAAGGTGAAACTAATATATGAGATAGACTCATTACATGCAAAGCAAGATAGTTGAAGCTGTGATTTGTCATAATTGTGATGCTTATGGCTTACAGCTCATGAAAACCCCAAATCCACAATCTCAGAAAATTTGAATATTACATGCAATCAATAAAACAAGGATTATACACAGAAGAATATCAGACCTCTGAAAAGTATAAACATGCATATTTACTAAGTACTTGGTTTGGGCCCCTTTTGCAGCAATTACTGCCTCAATGCGGCGTGGCATGGAAGCTATCAGCCTGTGGCACTGCTGAGGTGTTATGGAAGACCAGGATGCTTCAATAGCGGCCTTCAGCTCTTCTGCATTGTTGGGTCTCATGTCTCTCATCTTTCTCTTGGCAATGCCCCATAGATTCTCTATGGGGTTCAGGTCAGGCGAGTTTGCTGGCCAAGGAAGCACAGTAATCCCATGTTCATTGAACCAGGTTTTGGTGCTTTTGGCAGTGTGGGCAGGTGCCAAGTCTTGCTGGAAAATGAAGTCAGCATCCCCATAGAGCTCGTCTGCGGAAGGAAGTATGAAGTGCTCCAAAATCTCCTGGTAGACGGCTGCGTTGACCCTGGACTTAATGAAGCACAGTGGACCAACACCAGCAGATGACATGGCTCCCCAAATCAACACAGACTGTGGAAACTTCACACTGGACTTCAAGCATCTTGCAGTGTGTGCCTCTCCATTCTTCCTCCATACTCTTTCCAAATGAGATGCAAAATTTGCTCTCATCAGAAAAGAGGACTTTGGACCACTGAGTTACAGACCAGGTCTGTTTTTCTTTAGCCCAGGTAAGACCTTCTGACGTTGTTTGTTGTTCAGGATCGGCTTGACAAGAGGAATACGGCATTTGAAGCCCATGTCCAGGATCCGTCTGTGCGTGGTGGCTCTTGATGCACTGACACCAGTCCACTCCTTGTGAAAGTCCCCAACACCTTTGAATGGCCTTTTCCTGACAATCCTCTCCAGGCTGTGGTCATCCCTGCTGCTTGTGCACCTTTTCTTTCCACACTTTTCCCTTCCACATAACTTTCTATTAATGTGCTTAGATACAGCACTTTGGGAACATCCAACTTCTTTTTCAATTACCTTTTGAGGCTTTCCCTCCTTATGGAGGGTGTCAATTATGGTTTTCTGTCAGGTGAGCAGTCTTTCCCATGATTGCGATTCCTACTGAACCAGACTGAGAGACCATTTAAAGGCTCAGGAACCCTTTGCAGGTGTTATGGCTTAATTAGATGATTAGAGTGGGACACTTTGAGCCTAGAATATTGCACCTTTTCACAATATTCTAATTTTCTGAGATTGTGGATTTGGGGTTTTTATGAGCTGTAAGCCATAATCATCACAGTTATGACAAATCACGGCTTGAACTATCTTGCTTTGCATGTAATGACTCTATCTCATATATTAGTTTCACTTTTTAAGTTGCATTACTGAAATAAATAAACTGTTGCACGATATTCTAATTTTTCGAGTATCACCTGTATCAATGTCCAATCTCCAAGTAATTTTGACCAAATACATAAATTATCATATAGAAAAGGGTATCAAAAATACATATATATATACACTTACATGTAGAGAAAAGAGACATAAAAGATACAATACATATGATGCAGTAATTATAGCACATGATTGATGTACAGCCAAACATCATAAATTGGGACAAAATGTAATTGTTGGTAGAAAACATGACATTGTTAGCGCTATGCATTTCGTGATTTTGGATCACTCTTCAGGAGCAAGCGTGTAATATGAATCTGCAATAAATTGCAAAAATAACTATGTGAAAACACAATGTGAAAATAGGCTGCGCTAGATATTATGTGTGGTTTGACTGCCCACATGCATATGTCTTATCCAAATAATTGGTAGTGCCTATAGGCTCTGATAGATGGAATATCAACCAAATTAAGTACATTAACCCTATATGCAATAGGACTATCCCCCGCAAATAATAGATGTACAGTTTAATTAAATAGTAATAAATGACTCCACCACTAGCTGGTGTCAAGTGTATAGACCGACCCAAGCAATAACTCTACCCCTAATATATAGGAGGGATGGAAATATAGAGATCCTAGAGTCAGAAAATAAATATTTGAATAAAAATCAGTCCATATAGATATTAAATGTCCATACAGTTATGACTCTGTGGGTCAACAGGGTGGGTAAATAGACCAAATACCCAGGCGTATAGGTGAGGTTCTTGAATGAGTGGAATGATAAAAAACCACAGGCATCAACTTTTTAGTAGAGATATAAACAGCCGGTGCCCCTAAGCAGTTATTAAGTGATAAGCCACCACCAGATATGATAACTGCTCACCAGATATAAGCTGAATAACGCCTTGGCTGATCACCCGGCCAGGGTCCCATCAAGGGGATGGGGAAAACTTCTCCCAGGGCAATATTGCTTAGGCAGATTTCCTGGTTCACTTTATCATACTCTCACGTTCAGCATAGAAATAAAAAGCTCCAGATAGTGTAATATTGTATGAATAAGACCTTAATATAAAAACTATTGCACTTACATAGCATCTGTGATCATAAGCGTAAAATCAGAATCCGGCTGGCTTGTTGTGTACACAAACTCTCAAACTCGAAAGGCGGTGACATCAGCGCGTCCTCCCTAAATAACATTATTAGGCCCTTTGTAGATGATCGCCCAAGTTTGACATTCAGGAACAGTCAATCGCTAAGAGATAGCCTGGTAAAAAGCCACTTTGATAGAAGTGGTGATCAAGATCCATATGGTACATGCCCTAAGGGCACGTTTAGATGCAGAAACTGTTCTTACTGTGTTTTTTTACATGTGACTAGAGAAATGGGAGCTATGGGCGAGTTTAAATGTATTCCGTAACACTTTGTAAACTGTGAAACTATGGGGATAGTTTATCTGCTAACTTGTGGGTGTGGAACTTTCTACATGGGGAAGACACTGAGGAAATTCTGGTAACGTATCAAAGATCATGTTGCAGACATCAGAGGGGCCAATCTGGGGAGCTCAAGAGGGAGGCATTTTGCTGAAAAACATTCATATAGTTTAGATTCACTGCGTTTTTTTGCATTAGCCAGACCCTTCCTTTGGAGCGATTCCCCCTTTGAGTGGGCATTTGTGGGTGTGTCCTTGGAAGGCCCAGGGACTATATCAGGGTAGAAATACAAGTGACCTGTCTCAGTCTGCCTCTGACAGGCTGGAAGTGCATGACTTGTGAAATTCGGACATATCTGGCTGATAAGCATTCTACTCTTAGGAATGGATAGTTTTTTGAATATCATAGAACAGGGATAAGCAATTATCCGACCTCCAGCTGTTGCTAAACTACAAGTCCCATCATGCCTCTGCCTCTGCGTGTCATGCTTGTGGCTGTCAGAGTCTTGCAATGCCTTATGGGATTTGTAGTTCTGCAACATCTGGAGGTCCGCTAATCGCATATCCCTGTCATAGAAGGTAAAGTTTTAAGAAGAAGGTAAAGATTAATTGTGTATTTACATTATTATTTATCTTCTTATAGCTTAAACCCTCTTTGGGCTTGATATGAGAGGGGGAATGGTAGGTAGAGTTACTTCCCTAGCCACCATGTGTAGGCCCCTATGTTGGACACTACTGATTTAGCCCTTAGAAACACAGTGTTGAAAATTGATATGAAGAACCTCCACTTCTTTGGTTGTATCTAACATTATGTTATTATCAGGAAGCTTTTATGAGATCTTGGCAAGTCCAACATATGTTTTGGGATTTACTATACATACTTTAAATTATCCAGAATTGTTCAGACTAGCCCACCTCTACCTTCCCCGCTTTATAGCCCTTTTGTTATGCCTCCCTGCAGCCTGAGACAATCTGATTTGTGCTCTTGAAGTTATTCATTTGTTTTTATAAGTAGTTATAGGTGTTACATGGTATATTTTGTGGTTTTCTGTGTATATTTGTTTTTCCCCTATTTTTTTTTTTCTTTGATACCCAGGTGAGGGATAGTTAATCTGTACTCATGAAAAATGCATATTTTCTTTCCTTTAATTGTATGTCTTTCATTTCCAGACCTAAGAGACTTTTTCGATAACTGTCATAAGTGAACATGATAATCTGAAGAAGCTGTGTTTAACCCATTGTATCAACACACTTGACAGTATTTTCTTATATGATATAAGTCTACTGATGTACCAAGAATTGCACATGTTTTTAATGTTACTTCAATGTTATATAATAAAGCTTCTAATAAGTTTTATATGAATATTTAGTGTATCTATTTGATGATATGTAAATACCGGCAGGCCACTCTTGAATGCCCTTGCATTCTTCTTCTTTTGTAGCTCCACTTCTAGTTTGACAGTCACAATTTTCTCTATTGCAAATAAAGTGCATTTTTTGGCAGCTAACATCCTGTGCTCTGCACAAATATTTCTGTAGGGTTGCTGTGTTTTTAGCACCACTAATTCCACAAACCAGTTAATTGCAACTGTTTCTCTGTTGCAAAGAATTTAAATGTTTTGGCCAGGAAACATCCTGTGCTCTGCACAAATATTTCTGTAAAGTTGTTTTTTTGCACTACTTACACCCAAAACCAATTTTCACAACTGTTTTATAATTGCAAAGAATTTTTTTTTTTGCCCAGTGTGGTTTAATCACTCAGATGTGGCACTTCTCATCAAATTCAGCCCAGCCAGTGAAGTAAGTTTTAAGGGCTTTTTGCACACTTTTATTCAAAAGTAAAGTTCAAAAATCACACAGAAGTTTCTCAGCCTCCTGGCTATCTGATCTGCTTAGTCCCTAAATCTGTCTCGGCAAAGACTAACAACGTTATCACATCCAATTTGCCCCACTTGAGCTGCACAGGCTCTTCCCTAATTATGTACAGTGGTTCAGTATCTCCTTAGGCAAAAACCTGGTCAGAATAGATTGCCTCTCCTTGAGGCCAGGGTAGACAGTCTTTCAATGCCTCTACAGATGCTGCTCCTGCAGCAACTTGTCTCTAGGGAAGGATCCCTGAACTGTGGACAACCCCTTTCTTAAAAGGGCTATGCACACCTGCACATTCATGTATTAGCTTATTTTAAAATATGGATCCAATCCAGGTGTTACCAATCTTGGAGAAAACTGTAAAACTTGTTTTCTCCACTCCATAAGTAAGAACCCTGGATTACATCTAACCCTTCTGACACCATGACAAGGCATAGCACTGTCACACTAGGTAACATTCTGTGCTCTTGATGAATATTTATTTTGGGTTATGGTGCTTATGGACTGCTATTTGCAAGTTAATGTCTTACACTCTTCAACAATATTTATGTTGGTTTACGGTGTGCTGGCACTAATAATACTTAAAGTCTAACTTTTTACAGCTGTTTTCCAAAGATAAAAATGTTCAAAGATTTTTTGGCTGGCTAACTACTGTACTGGTCATTAATATGCACATTTCATTACGATAGACCGTCATTAAAACTAGACAGCACTTTATGTTTCTCCATTTGGATTTTTTTTGGCTTTCATGCAGGCTATATCATGCTGTTTGTTTCGATCATTTTTCGATCATTTTATCATACTTAAATACACTGGCACAATTTAGAAATATTTTGGGTACACGCTCTTTAAAATAGTGCAGTTTAATAGTGATACTTTAGATGCTGTCTCCTGTGTCTGTGCTCCACCAGAAACTTGAATTGAATTCCTAAAGTGCCAGAAATGAGTTGGTCACGCTAGCATTCGCCAAGTTATTCCTCAGCTTAAAGCAGTGGCTACTTGGACTTGGGAGTGAGTAGATCTTCAGCTACCATGTAGCCCTCAACCAACTGATCTGCAGTTTTCAGGTCCCCATGGCAAACCCATTGCTGCAGCTCGACTGCCACAGCCCAAAGGTACCAGTCCATCGCACCTCTCTCCACCATCTGTGGTCCCATTAAAATATATGTTTGCAGCCATTTAGTCACCTACTGTATTAAATCATGCCTGATAGCGTGATGCGTGATGTATCAATCTATGATAGCATTGTCTGATTGGTTCAGTAGCCTCAACTGTGAACTTTTTGAACTTTAACTGCTATATCCACCTCCAGGTGGGTAAAGATTTTCAACTTCATGTGGTTGTAGACTTTGGTCCAGAGGGAAGTCATAATATGCCTTTTGAGAAACCCCTGGCAAGAAAAGAGCAACTAAATTGGCTCATTTATCCTGGGGCCACCTTTCACACTCTGTGGTTCTTTCAAAAGTAGTGAGAAATGCCTCAACATCATCTGTTGAAAAAGGAATGGGAATGGGGGGCCTTAGGATTGTCTTTTTGATGTAGAGAATTATAATTGTAGTTTTTCCGAGGTATTCAGATTGGGGGAGGCTGCCTCTCCACAAAAGGGGATCTCCACTGACCTCTCTTTCTGCCAATGGAAAACATCAAGATTGAGGCACCACACCACACATTTGCACGCCCAGCTGCTGAGAGACTGTGTATTCCAACAATAAACCGGTTAAAATCACTTTACATTCACAACTTGTGGTTTCCAGTCCAGTGCTCATTCTTAATAATTTTTTAAGCTCTGATGATGGAAGTGTTGCTTTGGTCCTCAAATGTTGCTTGGTGTAGCTTTGGCTCGGTGACCATTTCTTTTATATGATTTTGGAATAAAGCTACATCTGGATGTACACATTTTTAATGTGGCACCTCAATCTTGAAGTTCAACATCATCTGTAAGGGTTAACTTCTGCAAAAAATGGCTTACCCTGGTAGCTGTTTGGTTTCCAGGAGTAGCAGCCATTGGGGACACACATTTTACGGCTTTGCGTGCTGCTCTGCAGCATTAGTCGCCACCAATTATTTTAGTTTTTCCTCCATCTTTAAAAAAGGGTACTGGCCCTTTAAGGCTGGGTTCACACCTGTGTTCAGAGTGGCTCACAGCAGACGGTCCGGTTAGTCCCTGTTCTCCATTTCAGGGTTGAATCAGGGCTGAATTTTTGGCTGAATTTGGCCCTGAAACTGAGCCAAAGATGCACAGGACTCCTGTGCAAGCCGCTCCGGTGCTGCCGCGGAGATGTGTGAACTGGCTCCATAGAGACCCGGTCACAATCTCCTGTCATGCGAATTGGATGCGGAGAAAGCCACATCCAACTCACATAGGTGTGATTCCAGCCTTACTGTTAGTATCTTTTCTTTTTGTACCTGCTCACATCCTCCATCAGTTGTGATATTCAGGGCCATCTTAATAATATCATGGGCCCCTGGGCAAAGTAATGCACTAGGGCCCCTATCAGGGAGATGGTGACCTGTGGCGCAGTATATGCGTGGTGGCAGGAGTTGGTGTGGCAAAATGATGCTATATATTGGGCGTGGCTTTTGAGTCTGATTAGAAACCACAAATACACACAACCAGGGAGTTATTCCAAATTAAATTCACCCCCGATACACACTGACCCCCTGTATACACTGACTCTTTTCTCCTGTACACACTGCTCCCACTCCTTTTTGAAACTATCCCCCTCCTTGTACACTTTGCCCCCCTGTCATAAATGCCTCTCCAGGGGGGCAGTGGAGGGCAGTATGGAGGGGACAGTGTGACAGGAGGGGGGCAGTGGAGGGCAGTATGGGAGGCAGTGTGAAGGGAGCGGGGCAGTGTGACGGGAGGGGGGCAGTGGAGAGCAGTATGGGGGGGGGGCAGTGTGACGGGGCAGTGGAGGGCAGTATGAGGGGGACAGTGTGATGGGAGGGGCAGTGGAGGGCTGTATGGGGGGCAGTCTGAGGGGAGGGGGGTAGTATAGGACAGTATGGGGGCAGTGTGAGGGGAGGGGGTAGTGGAGAACAGTATGGGGGGCCAGTGTGAGGGGAGGGGGGTAGTGGAGGACAGTATGGGGGGGGCAGAGTGACAGTCAGTAGGACACATTATAACTTACTGGGCAGTACACTGTGTGTTCTCACTCAAGAATTTGCTGTGGCAGAGAGTGTTTGTGCCTTACCAGAAGCAGCCTTGGGCAGGGAGCCCATGCCATGTAGCAGGAACAGCCTTCACCCTTCAGGCAAGAAGGAGTCGGAGCCAGAGTCAGGGGTGAAGCTGGGAGGCGAAGCTGGCGGTCCGAGGTTTGGATGACTGCTTGCCTCTCTAAGCAGGACCTGGAATTAGAGGGAGGCAGGACCAGGAATTGGAGGGGTTGGAGCTGGCGGTCCGAGGTATGGGTGCTTGCTTGCCTCTTGCAAAATTGTGGATACAGCTTACACCAGCCAGCGGGGCCGCCCCATGCAGCTGCCTCTCATTAAGATGGCCCTGGTGATATTCAAGCAATAGAGGACACCAAAATTTTTGTCGCAAAACAGGGGCCCTTGCACAGAGAACACAGAAAGCTAAGTACAAGGAGGCAGCACAAAAACTATTCTCTAAATCTTTGCCCAATGACACCTCAGCTCCTGAAATCTGCCCTGAGGAAACATCTGGAGGCCTCTCAGAGGCGGATAACACTGTTCCCCTGGAGGATGACAATGGATTCGGTTCAGATTGGGACGCAGTGAGTACCCCAGGGGATATTTTTGCTAGGCCTCTGGAGCAAAAAAATGCAGAGGGGACAAGTGAACCCACCTTATGGGATATCTTTGCAGCTGTTCCATCCTGCAACACATCAATCTTACAGATGAAATAAAGGGGGTCAAAACTGAGATCACATTTATTAGGCAAGATATGCAGAAATTGAATGAGCAGACAGTGGTCTTGGAAGGAAGGGTCAGTTCTGTAGAGGATGGCATGGTGCCCATGCAGAGGGATCTTGCTCATAATTCTCATCTAACTGCACAACATGCAGCCCATTTTGGAAGAGCTGGAAAATAGGATGAGACATAATAATATCAGAGCCATAGGAATCCCAGAGAGAACTGAGGCGAAAAATCCAGTGAGCTTCATCGTGAACTGGCTGATATCTATTTTTGGCAAAAAGGTTTTCTCCCCTATGTTTTCAGTGGAGAGGGTGCACATGGTACCTGTCAGGGGCAAACCTTAGGCCCTTCCTATTCAAGCTCCTCAACTTTAAGGATAGAGATGATATCCTATACAATTCCAGAGCCCAATCTGCAGATCTAGTGATCGATAATGCCAAAATCTCCCTATTCCCAGACTTCTTTGCGGAGTTGCAGAAGCAGAGAGCCCAGTTCACGGAGATAAAGCATCGCCTCAGAGATCTGGAGCTCAAATATGCTATGCTCTACCCAGCTCACCTGCGGGTGGAGGCCAAAGGCACAGTCCACTTTTTTTATAAACCTGGAGCTGTGGAACAATGGCTGGACAGAGAAGAAAACTCCATCTGAATGGATCGGAAAGGATGCCACAATCCAGTGTAATAGCACAAGTACAGTTCTATATTACCAAGTGGAAATCTTTTTGCCTATGTTTATGCAATGCCAGGTGGAGTTTTATACAAATGGCCGCAGGGTATAACAAAGAAATACGACTAATACCCTAACTGCAGATAAGCTACATAACATTATGTCATGCTTCCACTGCTATCCCCACAGAGTCCTATCGGGACCTCTACTCGTTTTGTTGTTTCATTCTGGGGCACTGTTTGCCCACCAGTTGCTATATAAGATTATGCCATGGCCAGGTGAAACTTCTGACTATACAGATACTGCTACCTTGTTATATATTCTGTCCTTTACCCCAATTATTTCTTTTGCTATGTGGATATATATCATGTTACTGCCATTGAATAAGCTTTAATGGCGTTAATACAAGGGCCAAGTGCCCTGTGGTTATTACACTATGAAAATGGCTAGTAGTACTCGGGCGATGTCCTGGAATGTTCAGGGACTGAATAATCCGGTTAACCGCTTAGCTTTCCTTCAAACTATCAAGCATCTGAACGCAGAAATGATATGCCTACAAGAGACACATCCCCCCCCCCCCCGGTCCCCCCCCCCCCCCCGGTACGATGTCTCAATTTCCTGTGAGACAGTTTAGCCAACAATTCCATGCTACATATTTGGTGTACCCAAGGGGTGTTAGTATCCTAATCCATCAGGGGACACACTTCACATGTATTGATGCTGTTTTTGACCAACAGGGTCACTATATATTTTTGATGTGCTCCTTGTATGAAATGAAATGTATTCTTACAAGGTTGTACATTCCACCACCATTTTTGGGCCAGCTCCTCAGAGTACTAGGCAATTATATGGCTTGATATTTGGACCTGCCATTACTGGTGGTAGGGGATTTTAATAACTTCCTAGATCCCGAAAAAGACAAAGTCTCAGCAATGATAAATGAAGGCTCAGTACAACATGCGGGCACTACAGAATTTGCATGCCTTCTCATGGAGCTAGGCCTTACAGATGTATGGAGAATGCGCAACCCTGATACTCACGAATATTCCTGCCAATCTGCCTCAGTGGGGGGACTCTCCAGGACAGACCTGAGGCTGGGTAATACTAGAATACTGCCATGAATAGAGTCCTCTTGCTACTCGACCAGGAGTGTGTCAGATCACTCACTACTTCTGGTAAACATCCAGACGGGGGTGGAGAGGAGACACGTGGGATGGAAATTGAATCCATTTTGGCTGACTCTCTTTCCAAACCCAGACCCAATACTAAAGCTATTAACTACCTTCTTTAGACACAATGAGGGTTCAGCAGGTTTAAATGTTGTCTGGGATACAGCTAAAGCCTATTTACCTGGCCAACTTATCAAACTAATAACACATATAAAAACGAAATCCAAGACATGGGAGCAGTTTGCTATATCAGAGGCCCAAAGGACAGAGGAGTCATATGTAGCTGACCCCACTGATGATACCAGGAGAACATGGTTAGCATCGCAAACACTATTACGACAATTTTCCTTGCAGCTTGCTGAAAAGAAGCGATACTTTTTCAGCAACGCCATTTTGAGGAAGGTGAAAACACAGGCCATATGCTGGCTATGCTCTCTAAATCACAATTAGCGGGAGTGCACATGCGCGGAACCTCCGTTCACATGCACTGAACGGGAGCTCCGACCCGCTCAGGGCTTCAGAGGACTCCTGCTGCCATATACTCCGGAGTATCCAGGGAGCCGGGCCATATGATGCATCACGAAGGACATGGACGTCATAGCAGACACAGTGGGTGAGGATGAAAGGGCTCTGGCCCCACCAGCAACCCCCCCTACCCTTATCATAGGTCTCCAGGTGTCCCTAGCATCCACGGGGGAACTCCTGAGGAGGATTATGGAGGCGGGATAGCTCCTCCAGCCATGTAGGCCTCAGCCAGAACTCTCCTTTCCCACATCTCCAACCCTCAGATATGGGTCTCCTGCTCAATCGCTTCTCAGAAATGCTGGCTGCTGGGCTAGCCCAGAACGCTGCCCTCATTACTGAAATGATTAAAGCGGACATTCATAACCTGGACACCCACATTGAAGCTATAGAACAGGCAGTGGATAACACCTCTGCTAGGGTTAACCAGAACGCCCACTGCATCCAAACCAACCAAGATCAATTGGAAACAGCCATTGCAAAGATCAACGACCTCAAGAACAGGAACAGACGGGGCAATTTTTGTATCAGAGGGCTACCTGAATCTATTCTGGATGTCCAGGAAGCAGTTAAATCCATTATCAAGGATCTCCCCAATACTCCGGATCATAGACTTGAACTGGACCGGCTCATAGAGCTTTACAACCGCCACGACAAGATGGCCTCCCGAGGGATATCATCGTCAAACCTCATTTTTATTTCAAAAGAGTTTATTAGGATTTACAACAAATAACATGTAGGTTTACACCTGAGTTTTTTGAGCACAGTCAAGCAAGTTTTGTACATCCGGAAACAGTGAGCAAATGCACAAAATACACTGATAACATTGATTGGAAACTAACAGAAAGCTGAATAAGATTAGCTTACCCCCAAAGATGGGGTCACTGCTGGATCCGATGGGCCCCAAGCACTATGATTTAGCGGAGCGAGGGGACAGGGGTCAGCACCCCAGAAGGGATCAGGCTGTGCCAGAGATGGTGGCTCCCCCCCCTCTACCCGAGACTACTCCGGGCTGGCCACCTGTACTATAGCAAATATCGAGTAACAAACCTTATATCTATGCCATAAAGGAAGGGATTATGAAAAAATCTAGGAAGCTAGAAACCTTGGCTATCCAGCGTCACTCAATTCAGGTGTTTGCGGACATCTCACCAGCCACCATCCAGAAGAGATGTTCTCTCAAACCTCTACCGGCAATTTTATCACAAAAGTCGATCAAATATTGGTGGTTGTTCCCCTTCCTTCTACAATTCATGTATCGCTCCAAAACCTTTGGTTTTTCCTCCCTACAGGAAAGTGAACTCATCCTCCTCCAGTTGGGACTGATTTCGCAGGACGCCACCCCGACCTTGCAAGAACCTTGCCTCAGCTCCTCTGAGAGACCCCCTCCGGGGAGCCCTATCACTCCCCTTTGGAACAAGCAGCAAAGCAAGAGACAGAAAAATCCAATCTTCCACGTTGAACTTTAATAACATGCTTTGCATTCTCTTTGTGAGCTGGGCCCCCAGGTTTGAGCTCGCAGTTAGACCTCTGTAATCCCCGGGGTCACAACTTCACTATTCCTTTCTTACCCCCCTGGGTGGTGCTGGCCCTTCCATTCCACCTTGGCAGCCTTCCCCTACCCCAGGGGGATAGGAATGAGTGTTTTGTACTTCCCACTCAAGTTACAGTGTTACCGAATTGACTGATATTTGTCCATTTACTTTGATCACTGAGTGTTTAATCTCTTTTTGAAAAGTTCTCCTAGTTCTCCCCCATGAGAATGGTTTCGGCCTCCCAACCAAACCAAGCAGGTTTTTGCTGTTTTTATTTTGAAATTTTCCTAGTTGCCCGGCCTGGGTGGTCCCTGGCCGGAGCGGCTCGGCATGCACCTCCTCCCATTGGTGACTCGAGACACCGTGCCTCGCTCTCCTCTGGGAGAGTGACCTATGCTTAGGTCGCCTACCTTCTTTCAGGAGGTCTCAGTGGGCTCAGGCCCGTCCTGACCTGCTCTGTGGGAGCATGACCCATGTTATGGCTCATTCTCCCTATAGAACAACTCTTAGTTTGATGTATTCTGTTTTTTCTTTTTGCCTTCCTATTCTCTCTTTCCTGTCTTTCTCCTTCTACTCTGCTTTCAGGCCTCTTCCTGTTACCCAGGCGGTAAGTACCTTTTTCAATGCACTAGCTAAGTCCACACAATCCAACTCCTCCCTTAAAATTACTACCCACAACACGCAGGGTTTAAATTCCCCCTCCAAGAGACGTAAAGCCCTACAATTCTACCATTCCAAAGGCCTTGATGTTGTGATGTTACAAGAGGCTCACTTTCCATGAAACTTTAATCCCTCATTTATCCACCACAAGTACCCTCATTTTTAACTCTATAGCGCTGAATCTAAGAAAAGGGAGGTTGCCATCCTCATATCCAAAAGTGTGGCCTTCAATCACACCCTCACAGTGAAAGAAGGGAGGGCAGGCATCTCCTGGTCAAGGGAGACATTGGGGGGTTTATTTACACATTTGTCTCTTATTATTCCCCTAATCAGGCCAGTCGGCCTTCTTTTCACGTTTGTTCCAATCCCTTGCCCCTCAATTCGAAGGCACTCTGGTGGTAGGTGGGGACCCCAACATCGCGTTTGATAGTTTGTTGGACAAAAAGGCCATGGGGCTCCTACAACCCAAGCGTCCCCCTAGACATAGCTTGAAAATAGACCATCTCATTAACTCGTTCAGCCTAGTGGATTCTTGGAGAGAAGCTAACCCCTCGGCAAAAGACTATACACACTTCTCAATACCCCACAACACATACGCGAGAATCAACCTTATCTTTCTCCCCTCAAACGAGGGTCACAGGCTTCAACGGTCCTCAATCCTTGATGTGCCGTGGTTCGACCACTCAACAGTTATCCTCACATTAACCGCTCCCCTGTCCCCTGCAGGCCCACTTCCGTGGTGGTTGAATGAGTCTATACTCTCCAACCCTTCTTTTGTGAACATGATAGGGAATGAGATTCGAGATTACTTTAAGCTCAATGACTCACCTCAGATACCACCTGACCCCCTATGGGGTGGGCATAAGGCTGTAATCAGGAAAGTGCTTATCCATCTAGGATCACGGGAACGTCAGATCGACTTAAAAAAGTTGGAAACTAAATTCAAGCAAGCTAGTCGTGCCCATAAACGCCTGCTCAAGGCAGACTCCCTGGCAGCTCTGGATACCGCCAAATTAGTCCTTAATCTTGCCCTCAAGTCAGCAGCAAATAAACATCTCCACTGGACAGCGGGAAGCTTTTATTTATCAGGCAATAAGATAGGCCCCAAGTTGGCTTCCAAATTGTCCCCCAGATTCAAACTTTTCTGGTGCCCAAAAATCAAATCCCTGTCTGGTACTCTCACTCAAAATCCAAAGCGCATTCTAGAGACTTTCCATAACTTCTACTCCACTCTGTACTCTAGGATATCCCCGAAGTCCATAGATCGGGGGGTAGCCTTCTTGGAGGGAATCCCCGTTCCCAAAATCGAAGACCAACACCGGTCCGCACTAGAGGCCCCCTTCTCAGAATCAGAAATCTGCCAGGTCATCAAGGAGCTTAAAACATCCTCAGCTCCGGGCCTAAGGCTCTGAGGAAGAGGCTGTGGTCTTGAAATGCGTTAGCCAGCCTGCCTAGGACACCATCAGAGAATGGTATATTGGATGTGTAGCCGCATAGTGCTTGAAACGCTTGATATCTTATCTTGTTTTGTCCCCCACATCGCCTGAGACACCGGTGGATGGACAGGTATGTGGTACATAACCCGCCCAGCACCACGGCATGCCGCGATCCGGCACAGACTCAGCGTGCACAGGCAAGATGGCGGACGGACCTCCTGTCACCCCCACTACCCTGCTATGCCAGACACCAGAGGCACATCAAGCCACACATCTCCAGCCCGCGATTGCCCCGCAGATGGATGCACAATCTGAGGGCTTAGCCTAGGCAGTGGCAGCTCTGTTAACCCCTTCTATAACAGCGGCTGTGGATCAGGCAATAGCAGAGGGGATATCCCAGCTCAGGAAGGAGCTAGTTGAACATTCCAAATGAATAGGCGAGTTGGAATCAGGGTATCTGACATTGAGGATGACATTCAAGCATCGTTCACAGACAGCCAACATGTCAAGCAAATGCAACAATTTTTTTAGACAAAATAGACGATTTAGAAAATCGCAGCAGAAGGCCTTCCTGAAACCGTCCATCAAGACGCGCTGCTTTACATCTGTGCTAACCGCATACCGGCTGCATTGAGCATAACTGCGCACTGCACTGTGGAACGAGCACACAGAATGGGAGCTCCCTCCAATGAAAGACAGACCCCACGCCCAGTCATAGCACGCTATCTTAACTATGCAGACAAAAATAACATACTCCGTTCCTTCCGAAACTCAAAGGCTCATCAGGTGGATGGTCATAAACTCTTGATTTTTGCTGACTATTCTCAAGAAGTGTCCAAAAAGCGCAAAGCATTTCAGCCTATCTGCGCAATACTCAAGTTCACTCTAACCTTTCCAGCGACACTGAAGTTCACCGATCACAAAGGAAACCCTAAATCGTTCTTGGATCCGGAAGAAGCCATGCAATATTTACACTCACACCTGCATGTCCCTATGGACATTACGGCGTCTCATTCTGCGCCCCACCTAAGAAAACCCAGGGAACGATGGAGTCCCAGAAAGGACCCTGCAAAAAGAATGCGGCTAGTCAACTTCTCAGGCCGTGGACTCAAATCCTAGGAACTGTCAAGCGCCCCAGTACCTCCGCAGAGGACTTTGGATGCCCATCGGAACCCAAACATACTGACTTTCAAGCCAGACCCGCTCCGAATTGAGCCCTAACCAGCCCTACCGGCTCAAGTTATGTAAGTTACAAACTTTTATCTGTTAACACAGTTAATGTTCACTGTTTAGCTCTTCTGCCTATACAGAACGGACAAGCCCATTGGGCATACACTGCTCTATAATGGACTGGGACTCAGCCAATTGCTGCCTTCCTTCATGGGAGGATAATGACGCCGAGATGAGTGGGAGGGAGCGAGTCCACACGCTCCCCAAATTGATCCATACATCTAGTTCGTGGTTAAATAACACGCATCCCAGCCCAGGTAACGCTGTCCACTTAAGGGAATTTTCACATGTGGAAAAAAGAGAAGCCCTTGTCTCCCCATGGAATTGCTGCTTTATAGTTGGCTGCTAAGTTACACCTTCTTTCTAATCCATATACAACCCCACTCTCCTAATCTCCTCCCCCTGGTCAGTCCGTCATACTGTCATCCTTACTTCACTAGCCAAGAAACTCTTGCCCTCACACAATGCTTTCCAGTACATTATGCAGCTCATGCCTTACTAGAAGACCCCACCTAACACAAGTATAGGTCTGAAAATAATATCCTGGAATGTCAAAGGCCTATGGTCTCCCAATAAGCGCATGGCCATCCTGCGTCACCTAAAAAGGTTAAAGGCTGATATAGCTCTGCTCCCAGAATCCCATCTTTCATCCACAGAGTTCGGACGCATGCAAAAGCTATGGGTGGGCCAGGTATTTGGGTCACCAGCAGTAAAGGACAAAGCGGGAGTGCTTATACTAGCCCATAAAAACTTACAGGACAAAATCGACACAATACACGAAGACTCCAACGGACGTCTGCTCACAGTAGTCATTAAATCACCCTCTAGAAGTTGGGCACTGACAAATGTATACGCCCCAAACTCACCAACCAAAGTCTTCTTCCAGGACCTCTCTTCCCATATAGCCCCCTTTTTACATCTCCATTCAAAAATACCCGATCATATTCGTGAGGGCGAAACAGGAAATGACGACCACTGGGTTTATGGACCGGGTGGGTATCGAAAACGTACGCAGGCTTGAGACACCTACTTTCTACCCTAAGACCCTCGTCTCGATATAGTCGGAAATTGGAAAAATCCACTGCGTCCTACCGGTA
>BLSH010177001.1:94201-120697 GCA_018402905.1 Glandirana rugosa | reverse complement strand
CTGCTCCTGAAAAAAAGATTGTTTCAAAAACTTTTTTGCATTGATTCATGTCCCCTATGGCAGTAGCCAGGCCCCAATACACTTTTTATGGCTGTAACTTGCATATAAGCCTTTAAAATGAGCACTTTTGATTTTTCATGTTCCAGTCCCTTAGACTTTCATGGGGTTTGCATGTTCACACAAATTTTTTTACCTGTTCGCATGTTCTGGTGCAAACTGAATAGGGGGGGGGGGGCTTTGGCCCATCCCTACTGTATACATATGGTTACACATGTTGCTCCCCATGTTACACCTTCCTTTCAACCTTGGGATTTATATCTAGTATTGTTGGTGCTACAAAGACCTCCCTTTGAACATATTTGGGACATATCTTTGGCGTGTCTATTCTGTAAGATAGCCTTTCTTGTGACCATCTTTTCAGCCAAGAGGGTTTCTTCATTATCAGCATTTTTTTTTACCAAAAGTGGTTTTAATTTATTCCCGTAATGAACATACAGTATTGTGGTAAGGGCCATTAGGGTTTACCTTTCCGCTACTGCTTACTTTAGACAGACTGATTCCCTTTCTTTCATTACAGAAAGTCCTATAGGTTCCATATCCACTATTTCTCAAAATATTATATAGGTTTTTGTGCAAGCCAATGAGTTGCAAGGTTCTTTTGGCTTTTCTTCACCATGTCTCAATTGTAAGGTTGTGGCCTGTGCATATTTTCTCTAGGTTTTACAAAGTTGATATGTCTGCTTCCACATTTGCTAGTTCTGTTCAAAGGGTTTGCATGCTTCTATTTAATGCCCTTGGTTTGCCTTTTGTATTTTTCTTATTTTGTTGTTATTTTCTTGTTGGGCTGAACTGCCTGTGTTGTTTGGGTGTGCCTGCCTCCCAGTTTGGTCTGCATTTGGATGTCTCTAGGATGCTTATTATCACAAAACTGCATCCTTTATTGGACGATAAAGAAAAGAGTTCACGGGGGGACACAGCTTCCTCTTTTCATATGCTGTTGTTCTCTTTTCAACTGAGCAGGTGTGACGTAGGAGAGGGGGCCTCAAGGGGCTTGTCTTCAATTTTCTATGTGCTTAGTGTCCATTTTTCCTGTAGGTACCAGTATAACTCAAATTAGCTTATTATCATCAAGCTGTGTTTTTAAGTGGATGAGAAAAGGATTTTATAATGAGTACAAAAATCCTACATTTTAGGGAGGAAATTGGGCCTTTAGGATCTGGTATAGATTGATTTTGTTGTTGACCTATTAAAACTAATTTTGGATTTGTTTTTGATGTTTAATGGTTGTTACTTTTATGCAGGAGTCAAGTCCTGGGAAAAAAAAAAAGTGGGAACTCATCCAAGATCACCCCCACCACCACTACTACTACCACCACATTGTGCATCAAGCCCAACCGGAAGTGATGTTCCATCTCTAATGAGCAGTCGGTGAGATACACTGTACAGTTGCGTTTAGAATATCAGGACTCATATCCTCTATCAGGCGCAGATCTTATATCTGGCACCCCCCACCCGAAAACAAACGCAGTTGCAGCAAAGTGTTGCAGGTTTTTAGGGATTAAATCAGATGGTGAGGAGGCAATATAATGCTTCCTTGAAACCTGTCAAACACTCTCTGAAAAGTGATCCACTGTGGTTCACTCTCCAGAGGGCAACATTAATGTACTCTAGTCTACAGCAATGCCCCTCACAGGGCCGATCAATGCAGACTCATCAGTACAGCCTCACCAATACCCAGCAGCACAGCCTCACCAGTGCCCATAAATGCAGCCTCACCAGTGTCCATCAATGCAGCCCCACCAGTGCCCATGAGTGCAGCCTCACCAGTGCCCATCAATGCAGCCTCACCAGTGCCCATCAATGCAGCCTCACCAGTGTCCATCAGCTCAACCTCACCAGTGCCCATCAATGCAGCCTGATCAGTGCCCATCAAATGCAGCCTCACCAGTGCCCATCAATGCAGGCTGATCAGTGCCCATCAAATGCAGCCTTACCATTGCCCATCAATGCAGCCTGATCAGTGCCCATCAATGCAGCCTGGTCAGTGCCCATCAATGCAGCCTGGTCAGTGCCTATCTATGCAGCCTAGTCAGTGTCCATCAATACAGCCTGATCAGTGCCAATCAGATCAGCCTCACCAGGGCCCATCAATACAGCCTTATCAGTGCCCATCTATGCAGCCTAATCAGTGCCCATCAATGCAACCTCACCTGTGCCCATCAATGCAGCCTCACCAGTGCCCATCAGCTCAGCCTTACCAGTGCCCATCAATGCAGCTTGACCAGTGTCCATTAATGCAGCCTGGTCAGTGTCCATCAATGCAGCCTGATCAGGGCCCATCAGCTCAGCCTCATCTGTGCCCATCAATACAGCCTTAGCAGTGCCCATATATGCAGCCTCACCTGTGCCCATCAATGCAGCCTCACCAGTGCCCATCAGCTCAGCCTCACCAGTGCCCATCAATACAGCCTAATCAGTACCCATCAATACAGCCTCACCTGTGCCCATCAATGCAGCCTCACCAGTGCCCATCAATTGTATCAGATGTATCACTGGGCACCACCAGCTGGGCAACTAGGTCTGCAGGAAACTGGGGGTGAGGAAGCTTATCCCACTAGCAGACTATTTCTTCTTTTTCGGCTTTAGGCGGATTAAACCGCCCCAGCACACTATACAGTGGAAGCCGGCCTGTGCTATATCATTACACTGGAGCCAGCCAGGAGTACTGTGGTGGATCAATCCACCTAAAGCCGAAAAAGAAGAAATAGTCCGCTTACTGACTCCAGCTGAACACAGGGGGCCCGGAAAAGTTATTTTTCTAAAGAGCTGCACAGCGGGGGATTAACTTATTAGTGGACAGGATTGGGAGTCCCCGTCTGCTCTACCTTGCCCCCTGGCCACTGCTAGTCCTGCGGAACACGGCTGCTAATGGGAACTGAGTTCCTGCTGTGGAAAAAGTGCAGGAACTCCATTCCCATGCGTTCCCGCAGAACTTGAGCCCTGCTTTTATGATTAAAATCTTCCCACAGTGAAAACATTCTCAGTACAGAAAACTGTTCCCTCTGGATGCAAATATGTGGCCACTCAGCGTTAAAGCCCACCCTTCTAGTAGCTGCATATATGCGCATAACCAGAGGGAACAGGTTAATGTTTTTCCACCTGCTTTCTTTTTATTTTTCACTTTGTTATATTTACCAGTTTCTCTCTGTATTGAAATGAATATATTCACTATAACACACAATAAAATCTACACCAGTGTTTAAATCTTCTAGTGGCACTTTGATATACACCTGTTGCATGAATATTCCTATTTTGTTGCTCGTTGGTTGAAAAATATGATATGCCAATTCCAGGATTAGAATATTTAATAATTTCTGCTAATGTTGTCAGCAATTCAGTCTTAAACCATTTGCAAGTGAATAGTGTAGCTCTATCTGTTTTTACTGATGTCAAACAGCTGCTTATATGCCAGGTTTTTGTTGTCAAACAGACTTTGCACTTAAACATGGCCCTTGCTTAGCATAATAGATGGATTATGGTGGATGAGGATACTTCTTATGCAAAATGATCTAGTTGCAGCTGTTCATCCATTTAAGCTTGAGACATTTTCCATTAATTAAAAGGATTGCGGTAAACATGAAACTGGTACATGGCGCTTCTGCAGAGGCATTTTCCTCCTTTTTATGCTACCAGTGGGATTTATAAGTAAGGGGTTACAATTTAAAACTTTTTCCTTAACTTTCAACTTTTTTTCCTTTTAATACTTGGAATGCTTAAAGTACAACTATACTTTTAGCTCCCCTACCTAGCTCTCTTAGCTAACATGTATATAACAATTTTGAACCAGTCGTTATCAAAATTTGAGTGGATTTATGCCATTTCTCCAAACATTTTAAATGGTAATGTTGATATTGATAATGCTAATTTTCCAGACCAGTTTTTTTTTTAAATTTGCTACGGACCATAACACACTTTTTACAATTTCACCTGTTAACAACTGTACATATTATTGAATTATATGTAATATAACAAGTTTAGATTGCATAGATGACTCAGTTTTTAATAAATTAGAGTGGACAATAGGAATGCTCTTATACTAAAACAATATAACAATTCCTCTCCAATGTACACAAAATTTATAAGGACAGTTTTTTTCATTTATAAAAAAACCCTAGTCACTCAAAACATTATAATAGTTTCTAAAAAATGCTAACATTTAACATTATGCTAGTCAGATCATGCTGCATTGTTGATTTCCAGTTTCCCTTTTGAACGACAAAATCATTTTTACGTTGGTGAGAAATTTCCTATTTACCTCATTAATAATTTTTTATATTTTTAACATCATTTACAGCCAGTAGAGGGAGCCCTATTATCATAAATAAGACTTCTTTGTCTGTCTAACATCGCACATGACGTGTTTCATCAAATACATGGTTTGGCTTTCAAAACAGCAGCTTTAGTGGCATTCATTTATAATTCTGAATCTTATCAATAGCTTTTTTTATATGAAACTCTTTTTTTTAGTCTGTAATGCATTACACTTTGCTCTGAATAGAAGTGAGTTAATCAGGCCAAGTGTTCAAATGTGTACAGTTTGTACAGCAAGACCCAAAGTGATAAATACTAAATTTATCATATTAATGTATATTTGTCAAAACAGACACATTGTGGATCCACATTATGTGTGTTACATGTTCTTTTAGTGGTACATTTATTTAGTATATTAGCAATGGTCATCTTAAAGTGGTTGTAAAGCAGAACAGCCCCTGCTGCCAGTCCCTCTGTAATACTAAGTTATACTTCACAGCAGGGGCAGCCCGTCCATTAAGGGCGCACTCTCCACCAATCAGGAAGCACTGGTATGTTACCAGTTTCCCGATTGGCAGAGAAGACAGGCGAGCCTATTGGACGCCTTTCTTGGAGGAGGAGGGGGATGCACGGCTGAAGCCAAGGCACTCCCCGCTCACCGGACACCGCTCACTGCCTGCTGCCCACTCCTAGATGGGGTAAGTGCGGGACTTTGATGTATATCACTATCTGTGATGCTGCTGTAAATTACTATCTGTGTTGCTGCTGTATACCCCTATTTGTGGTGCTGTATACCCATATCTATGGTGCTGTATATCCTTATCTGTGGTTCTGTATATCCTTATCTGTGGTGCTGCATATACCTATCTGTCGTGCTGTATATACCCCTATCTGTGGTGCTGTATATACCCCATCTGGCAATGCTGTATAACCTATCTGGTGATGCTGGGCTGTATACACCTGACACAATGGGTGGAATCTATAAGGGGTGAGGCTTATGAGAAGTGGGAGGGGTCAAAAAGGAAGGGTGGGGGCTGGCACCCCCCATCCTAATATTTCACCAGCCATCACTGCTTTACAGTGTCAGAGTTTTTAGAAAATTCGGCAGCTACATACCTTTTTTCAAATTTCAGATGTGTGGTCATGTGACCACCCGCTGCTCTTGCCCCCCCTATCTAAGGTCTACAGTGGGAGGGGCTGAGAGTTCCCTTTGACATCACCCGGGCGGTCATGTGACAGTACATCAGCGATATGAAAAAAGGTATGTAGCTGCTGGATTTTCTAAAAACATTGACACTATGAAGTATAACTTAGTATTACAGATGGACTGGCAGGAATCTTGATTAGTAATTTTACTGCCACTCAGAATAGTGGCAGGAGGGGAGGGGCAAGGTTTTTTTGCATCTCACATACAGGAGTTGACAGGCAGGGAGGGAGGGGGAGAGAGGAGAGCAGTGGGATGACAGAGGCAAGTAACCTGACAATGGTATCATGGATCAGCAGCCATGATTACCATGGTATGTTTACAGATGGGGGCACAGGAACAAGCAAGATCAACCAGGTTTTTTAAAGCATACAAATGGGACAAATGACACAGCGCAAGCACTGTGTGGTTTTACATGCATTAAAGGTTTTTTTTTGTTTTTTTAGGGTTACAAGCCCTTTAACATGTTGGGATTTTTGTAAGCGTTTTAGAGTATTGTTTTATATTGAAATTGTAATCTATGCTAACAGTAACCTTCATTATGGAAATTAAACATATGTAATCGACTGTTTATATTTGGTTGGTACTGCAAATGTATGCTTTTGTTCATTCTATATGAAGGTTTATTTGCTGCACTGGTGGAACATTATAATTGTTAAATATAATCTTTAGAAGCTATTTAAATCCCTCTACACCCTTAAAGACCACCAAAACCACCTTACTTAAAGAGGAATTCTTGTTTTTAAAAAGGTTCTTTCATTTACAACCCTAAAGGACTAGGTGCCTATAGTTTTATGACTGAACAATCAACAGTGCTGGGCTATGTCATACATGGCACTGGCCTGACATCTCTGACACTTCATGCATAAAAATGAAAGCTCAAATGGTGCCACAGCTCCATTGGCTGGCGTATGAGTAAAAGTAGCGAGCAGATAGGCACAAAGCTCCACAGCCCTGAGTGACCTTTCACTTAGAGATGGGCCATACAACCCCCTGTTCGGTTCATGGCAGAACATTCGAACTTAACAAAAATTTGGAACTAAATAACGAACCCCATTGAAGTCTATTGGACCCGAACTGGAAAAATCAAAAGTGCCCATTTTGAAGGCTTACGGTATGTGCAAATAATTGGGCATACAATGGTTATGGGGGTCCGGGTACTGCCCTGAGGGATATTTATCAATGAAAAAAAGTTTGTAAAAAACATAATTTTTAAATGAGCAGTGATTTACTGATGCTTAAAATGAAACCATCAAAATGACAGAATTTAGTGCACTTGGAACAATATTAGAGATTTTTTGGATAAATTCTGGTGTCTTTCGCAGACTTTGGATAGAAGTAACAGGTGCGGAAAAATTGGGCTTTGGGTGTTGGTGGTGCCTTCACACTGTAACCCTATCGAGGCACTCTTGATGAAAGCGAGAGATGTCCTTGCTGTCAAAAATTGCATTGATATGCACCTGTCAAACGGGTGTGGAAAAATTGGTCCTTGGGTGTTAATTGCGCCCATGAAAACTACACCCAAAAATGTATTTCAGATGAAATTAACACCCACAAAGCTAGGCAGCCTAAACAGTCTTTCAGAGATTTGAGATCCAGAAAGCACTTAATCAGTGACATCGGCAGCAGGGGCTTGATAGCTGCTGCTAATTAAGGACTGATTCATTTTGATAAATGTCAGCTGGTCCATGGAGTCTGTGGACAGACACGCTCTCTTATCTGTCACAAAACCTCTAGCAGCACTGAATTCCCGTTTGCAGGGCATCCCAGCAGCTCTATTGCATACTGGCCAAGTTCTGGCCATTGGCCTATTCTCATGACCTAGTAACCCAGTGAATCTTCAATTGGAAAGCTCTCCATATCAGTTTTTGTTCTTAGATAATCTCCCACCATATGATGAAGACACTGCTGGTGGGATTTGGAAGCTGACAGCCCTGGGTGCCTAGGACTAAAAAAAATGTGAAAGGCATCTCTGAGGCGGCCCCCTTGTCCACCAGTCCTCTCTTGACCAATAGAAGCCTCAAAACAACGTTTTCCACGACACTGTCCAGGGGAAAGGTGTTACATAAACTCCACTTTATGGTTCCTCCCAAGGGTTCTGGGGATTGAAAACCATCTGTTAAGGGTTGACGTGTCTTGCTCTGCTTCAATGCCTCAAAAGCTGCCAGAATCCTCTTCCTCCTCCCTCTCCTTTTGTGTGTTCTGTGTCATAGGAAGAATGGTGTCTGCATAAAGCGGGCATTGAGAGGAAAAGAAGTCCTCCTCTTCCTCCCACTGCTCAGCCTCGAGTGCCCTGTCCATATTGCCATGGAGAGTCTGCTCCAGCAGGAACACAACCAGGATTATGTCACTGATGCATGCATTGTCACGGCTCACCATGCTTCTGGCCTCCTCAAATGGTGACAGTACAGTGTATACATCCTTTACCAGCAGCCATTGGCAGGGGGAAAAAAGCCAAGCCAACCTAAACCTGTCATTGTGCCATACTCACACAGGTACTCGTTGACGGCCCTCTGCTGCATGTGCAGCCACTGTAGCATTGCCAAAGTCAAGTTCCACCTGGTGCGCATGTCACAAATCAGATGGTTTACAGGCAGGTGGAATTCTCGCTGAATTTCAGCCAACCACGCACTGGCTACAGACTCTTCTGGCCTGCTTTAGCAGATCTTCCAACCATGGGTACCTATTTAAAAAATGCTGCTCCACTAAATCTAAGGGCGGACAGGACGTTTATGCCATTGTCGCACACCCCCATTCCTGGCTCCAGCTAGTGTGACGTAAACCACCTCTGGTCCTGCCCCTGTAGAGCTGCCAGAATCTCTGCTCTGGTGTGGCTCTTGTGCCCTAGACAGACCAGCTGAAGCATTGCATGGCGCCTTTCAGTCTGACTCATTGAATAGCCCCTTGAACGCTTAGGGGGTACTTGTAGTTCATGGGATGGTGGATTTATCGTTTGAAATGTTATGTCCTTTTCGGACTTAACATTGAGTGGAACATAAATAGTTTTATTAATTAAAGCTAGGCTCTGGCTTTATTATCTTGTTTGCACCACAAACATTTTTTATTTATTCTTTAATCAATGCCTGTCTTAGGTCTTATATGTGTCCATTTAGAATATTGTACATTCATTACCTCTATACAATTTTTTCATATAGTGGGGTCCATATATTAATTTGCATTATATATTTTATAATGTCTGCTTTTTCTTGTTGTTCACGGAGAGTGTATATCTATATTGGTGCACTTTCACCCCTTAGTTGATATTAGTATAGGAGTTCAAATGCAAAGGATACCCTCAAAGTGGGCAATTCTTTATAAAATAGATATTTTATTTATACAAAAATGTTCTGATATTTTAACCACTTCAATACTGGGCACTTAAACCCCCTTCCTTCCTGGACCAATTTTCAGCTTTTAGCTCTGTTGCAGTTTGAATGACAATTGCGCGGTCATGCGACACTGTACCCATATGAAATTTTTTTCACACAAATAGAGCTTTCTTTTGGTGGTATTCAATCACCCCTGGGTTTTTTATTTTTTGCGCTATAAATTAAAAAAAGACAAGATTTTCAAAAACAATGCATTTTCTTTGTTTCTGTTATAAAATTTTGCAAATAAGTAATTTCACTTCATAAATTTTGACCAAAAATTATACTGCTACATTACTTTGGTAAAAATAACCCAAATCTGAGTTTATTTGGTATTTGGTGTTGGTGGACAGACAGATGTGACGGGGACTGTGACAGATGTGACGGGGACATACAGATGTTTTGTGTATGGTGACAGATGTGACGGGGACATACAGATGTTTGGGGACTGTGACAGATGTTTTGAGGACATACAGATGTTTTGGGGACTGTGACAGATGTTTTGTGTATGGTGACAGATGTGATGGGGGGCATACAGATGTTTTGGGGACTGTTTTATGGGGACACTTATGTGTATGGGGACAGGGGTATCAGTGTGCTTGGTGCACTGTTTGGGGGGCGATCTGTGACAGCTTTCTGCATGAAATCCTCATCATGCAGAGAGCTTCATATTGCTGCAGATTCCCCCCTCCCCCCCGCACTGAGCTCTCACTGAGCTTGGCGGGGGGAGAACTGTCACAGAGACGTTCGTCTCTGTTTACAATGTGACACATGATCGGGAGGGCCAGTCACTGCACCCGTATCCTGATCTCTGCTCAGCTGGATCCTGTGATCATAATGATCACAGGATCCAGCCGCAGCGTACGCGTGGCCGCGCTGCAGGCTCCCGTTCTGCAGGACGTGTATACACGTCCTGTCAGAATGGGGAAGCTCCCACCCGGCCGTATATATACAGTGGCCTGGTGGGAGGTGGTTAAAAGAGGAAAGAAGGACAACATAAACAAATGTGTGTTCATAATGGACATAAGTATATATGATACATAACCCGTTTGACATAAATCATGCACAAGATCTAATGCATTTCGGTGCTAGTGACCTTCATCAGAGGTAATAGCTTGTATATAATAAGTCAGTCTGATTCTGAAACATAAAAAGAGGAAAATGTGAGATTTCTTTTTTTTTGTTTACAAAAGATTTTATTGGAAGGTAGATACAGAAAAACCATATAACCATACAATATCAATAAAAAAAGAGATGTATCTCAACAAAAAAAGAAAAGAAAAAAAGAAGGATTGGCTCACATAAGATAATAAAGAAAAGATGCATTGGTACAATCACAAAGATAAAACCAGATCATGCCTTAGGCCGAAACCTAGCGGAGCACTGCATTGGTATAATATATTCCTTAGTTATAGAGTGAATACGTTATTCAAGCATTTGTCCCATACATCCCATTTTTACTCAAAAGAAATCATGTTATCATTGAGGGTGTAGTGAATTCTTTCCATAAGTCTAATGGAGGACATTCTGGACATTACTTGATTCCATGGAAGTGTAGAATCACGCCAATTACAAGCAATCATCCAGTGTACCGAATTTATAAGAGTATGAATTAGCCTATTGCAGGGTATAGATAAGTCTGGGATGTTCGAGAACAGGAGACATATCTGGGAGGTGAGAATGACAGGGTTATCTGTAATTTTAGCTATGAAGTTGGATATCTGACACCATATGGGCTTAAGCATATCGCAATCCCAAAAGAGATGGCAGAAGGTGCCCTGGTGAGTGCATCCCCTGAAACAGTTAGGAGAAGATGAAGAGTAATATAGATGGATTTTCGCAGGCGTCATATACCATCTAGTAAGTAGTTTCAGAGAGGATTCTCTAATAGAGGGGGAAAGGGAAGACTTATTGAGATTACCAATCATCCTAGTCCATTCTTTAACCACTTCAGTCCCGGAAGGATTTCACACTTTAGGACCAGAGCTCTTTTTGCGATTCAGCACTGCGTCGGTTTAACTGACAATTGCGCGGTCGTGCGACGTTGTACCCAAACAAAATTTGCGTCCTTTTTTCCCCACAAATAGAGCTTTCTTTTGGTGGTATTTGATCATCGCTGTGTTATTTCTGATCGCCGCTATAAACAAAAGAAGAGAGACAATTTTGCAAAAAAAAAAAAAAAAACAAATTTCTTACTTTTTGCTAAAATACAAATCCAAAAAAAAAAAAAAATTTTTTTTCATCAGTTTTGGCCGATTTATATTCTTCCTCATATTTGTGATAAAAAAAATTGCAATGGCCGTTTATTGATTGGTTTGCGCAAAAGTGGCCGCGTTTACGGATGAAGAGAATAAAATTTCTTTTTTTTTTTTTTTTTTTTTACTAGTAATGTCGGCGATCTGCGATTTTTAGTGGTACTGCGATATTGCAGCGGACATGTCGGACCATTTTGACGCTTTTTTGGGACCATTGGCATTTATACAGCGATCAGTGCTATAAAAATGCACTGATTACTGTGTAAATGCCATTGGCAGTGAAGGGGTTAACCTGCAGGGGGCGCTCTAAGGGTTAACTGTGTTCCCTAGGCGTGTTCTAACTGTGTGCGGGCTGCCCTAACAGGGGAAGGGAAGTGATCACAGCTTCCATGTATTGTAAAGGAAGGCTGTGATCACAGCCCTTCCCCCTCTCACAGAACTGAGGTCCGTGTTTACTTACACGGACCTCCGTTCCTTCAGTGCGGGCGGGCATCGTGGGTAGCCGGCGGCGATTGAGTCCGCCGCACCCGCTCCCTGGCCCCCCCTGCGCGCTCACAATGCACGATCTTGCAGCCGCTGTCGTATGAAAGCGGTTTGCGATATCGAGCCACTTTGTCGCCGCCAACCTGCGGTTGACGGTCGGCAAGTGGTTAAGTGAGAAAGAGCAGTTTAATTCAGATTCCCATTGTAGCATGGGTTTTGTTTTCTGTGCTAGAGAGGAGGTAAAGAAGCCCTTGTATAATAAAGAGATTTGACCTTTGTCTCTGGGAGAGGAGATACATATATGTTCAAACTGACTAATTAATGGGTGAAGAATGAGGGCATAGTGTAGTGAGAAAAAATCCCTAATTAGAGAGTAGTTAAGGATTTCTGTGTTGGGGAGATTATATTTAGATTTAAGGTCTTCAAAATATTGAAAGATGTTATTTTGAGATAGGGATTTCAATGTAGTCAGGCCATGTTTGATCCAAATAGAGAAATTTTCTGGGTTTTCAAATGCTTGGTGGAGGCGTGGGTCGCCTAAATATGTAGCTAATGGTGGGGTGTTGGAATGTAACTCGTATATGGGACTGTGTTTTCTCCATAGTTAGAGAGAATCCGACCCTATAGTGTTAAGATTGAGAATTATTTTTGTGGGGATTACTGAATTCCATAGGATTTCCCTAAAAGAGTAAGGTTTGATTGAAAGATTTTCGAAGGATATCCATGGAATATTGTTTTCACCAGCAAACCATTGAGCTGTTTGGGAAAATCTTGCTTCTAGGTAATATTGCCAGATGTTAGGGAGGCCGAACCCACATTGGGATTGAGGTCTATATAACAGTGCATTACTACATCTTGGTTTTTTTATCTGACCTGACATTTGTTAATAATACATTGGATCGAGTCAATTTTACTTTTAGGGATTAGTATTGGTAATGCTCTTAATAAGAACAGTATTTTTGGTAGTATGGACTTTTTGATGGTGCTGATTCTTCCAAGGAAAGAAATGCAGAATAAGGACGAAGATTTGAGATTTGAAGTTATCGTGTTGAGGAGAGGGGTAAAGTTATGATGTAAGGACTTGAGTGATGAGGTAATATTGATGCCCAGATATTTAAATGAGGTGGGGCACCATTTAAAGTTAAAGTTTTTCTTAATGTCTATAGTGATATCTTGAGAAAGGTTTATGCCCATAGCTGAGCATTTGGAGAGATTAACTCCAAGGCCAGAGATATTGTGGAAAAAATTTAATTCTTTGATGAGAAAAGGCAGGGAGGTCAGAGGGTCGGAAAGAAAGAGGAGAACATCATTCGCATATAGCGAAATTTTGAATTCACGAGGGCCAATTGTGTAGCCTTTGATGTTTGGGTTATTTCTGTTAGCACAAGCTAGAGGCTCAATAGCAAGAGCAAATAAAAGGGGTGAGAGTGGACAACCTTGTCTGGTGCCCCGTCTGAGAGGGAAAAAGTCGGAGTTACAGCCTTGTAGTCTTATTCTAGTTTGTGGGTTATGGTAAAGGCCTGAGAAGCCATGTATAAATTTTGGGGGGATTCCAAATTTAGGGAGGAGAGTACTAAGATATGACCAATTTACGCTGTCAAATGCCTTGTTAATGTCTAGACTAAGTAAGCATGTGGGTTTATTTTTAATGTTGGAATCTTGAATTATATTAGAGACAAGTCGGATGTTGTCTGTGATTTGTTTCTCTGGTATAAAACCAGTCTGATCTGGTGCTATAAGAGATGTGATAGATGATGCCAGTCTGTTTGCAAGGATGCGGCCAAAAACCTTAATATCATTATTTAGAACTGAGATGGGGTGGAAGTTTTGGGGTAACGAATGGTCTTTTTAGAGACATATTGGCAAGTAGCATTTCAGGTGGAAACTGATTTCCCTGGAGGATATAATTAAAGAGCCTTGAGAGTCTTGTGGCTTTTACCTGAGAGAATTTTTTATAGTAATTGGTAGAAAAGCCATCGGGGCCGGGGGCGGTAGAGGATTTGAGAGATTTTATAATCTCTGCAATTTCATTCGCTGAGCAGGGTTCATTGAGAGTTTTGATCTGACTTTGTGTGAGAGAGGGAAGGGGTATATTATCCAACCAGCTAGTGGAGCTAGGGCAGTAGGGAGGGGGGGGGGGTGTAGAGAGAAGATTCTTATAGAAGTCTGTAAAAATCCCTAGCATCTCTCTTGGGTGCGTAGTTAGATTTCCATTACTATGTCTAAGTTTATATGTATGTGTAGGTTTATTTGCCTAGTTTAATTTTTTAGCAAACATTGAGGATATGGTATTACTATGGAGTAAAAATTTTGATTTAGAAAATGTCATAGATTTTTCGGTGTCAGATGAAAGTATCGCATCCAGTTCAGCTCATTTGTCTTGGATCTGAGTATTTATATCTGCAGAAGGGGAGTTGTTTAGCTTATTATATAATTGATTTAGTTGAGTGGTAAGATTTCTGATATCTCTAAATCTGTTTCTATTATTGTTTTTTTTTTCTTTTCTTTTTTTTCCACATCAGATGACGACCGGAGACTCATTATCTTCAGCTTTTTTATATCATGCTGCGCTCCGGATTAGTCACATCATAGTGGTCTTTCTATTAAATCTTTATTTTTAGCAAAACTTTCTTTCCCCACCCCTCCCCCCTTCCCTCTCACCTATCAATCCATTATCAATCTCCATAAATATCTTGCTAGATACACAACGTATACGGTACAATTCACCTCCCTTGTCGTCTCTCACCGCACCAATCGTCCCACATACTCTCTACTCTTCCCCCCTCTCTCTCTCTCCTCTCATTCATTTCTAAAGTCACATTCACTCTCTCAGTAACACAATCTCCTCTCTTTTTACTTGCTTTCCACTTTTTCCCTTCTTTCCTCTTTCCCTTGTAACTTGTCTCTTACCTCCCCCTTGGTTACTAAACTACTTGTCTATTTCCTGTACCCATTGCCCCCATTTCTTTTAAAACCTATCTATTTTTCCTCTTTTAACATACATTGTTTTCTCTTTACATCCAGTTTCATTTACCGTATTGACCCAATCCTCTACTGTTGGTGGACTTCTAGCCTGCCATTTTAGGGCAATCATTTTTCTGGCCTGGTACAGACACCCCGCTATCATTTCAAGATGCTCAGAGTTACCTATTTCCCCTTCAATGTCACCCAGAATACACACTCTAACTTCCCTTTCTAAGGTGAGGTCGAATATCCTATTAATAGTACCTATCACTCCCTCCCAATATCTAAAAAGTTTGGGGCATCTCCATATCATGTGTATCAAGTTACCTGTTCCTTGGCATCTAGGGCATCTATCATCCTGTTTCCTCCCCATCTGGTATAATCTTTTTGGAGTGTAATAGGCCCTATATATTAAATATAAGTGGGACACTCTTTGGGCTGGAGACATTGATACAACCGGACATGTTTTTAATATTCTCTTCCACTGTTCTATGGATATCTCTCCTACATCTTCTTCCCATTTTATTCTAGTAGGGGATTCTTCCTCCTTTTTTCTTAGGTGCCCACACAAGTCCCTATAGAGGCTGGAAATAACTCCTTTATATAATATTGGGTCTGCTATCTTCTGCAGGATGGGTAGTTCGCCCCACTCCATAGGCTGGTTTTTGAATTGGGCTCCAAGCGCATGTCGTATTTGCAGGTATCTGAAGTGGGTTTGATTTGAAATATCAAACTCCCTCCTTAGTTCTTCAAAGGATTTCAAGCTGTTATTTGTATATAACTGGCCAAGTCGATATAGACCTTTCTGCTCCCATTCCTTAATTTTTTCCAACTCTTTTAATTCTTTCAGTAAGTTATTATTCCATAAGGGAGTAAATTTTGACAATGTCCCATATCCTAATAGCGCCTTGGTTGTATCCCATAATTTCGCAATCGATTTCCGAGTAGGGGACCATGAGATAAAGGACTTTGCCTCCAAGGCTTCTATCAGATTGTTATGTAGGGAGTTTGAGAGCAGTATCTGGCTATTTGTATCTCTCCCTCCCCTTACCCCGCATCCAACCAGGTGTTGTAGTTGGGCTGCTATAAAGTAGTTTCTGGGGTGTGGTAACCCCACTCCCCCCTCCTCTGGTTGCCGTTGTAACGTATCCAGACGTATCCTTGCAACGCCTTTGTTCCATATTAGGTCCCTGAATATAGTATCTAGTTTTTTAAACCATATTTTATAGATCCATATGGGGGAATTATGCAAAATATACATTAATTGTGGCATCCATACCATTTTAATCAGGCTACATCTGCCCGCAACTGATAGGGGAAGATGTCTCCAGATTTCGCTTTTCCTTTTAAATTTGGTTAACAGGGCTATTAAATTATCTTTTATATACTGATTGGGATCTCTTGATATTATTATTCCCAGATATTTTATTTTATCAACCACTTCTAGCTGCTCTGCTTCCTCTGGGAGGGGAGGTCTTATAGGGTCCATCGCCAGGAGTGCTGATTTCTCCCAATTTATTTTAAGACCTGAAAATAAGCCAAACTCCTTTACCAATTTTATTGCTGATGATAGTGATCCCTGGGTATCCCCCAGGAATAACAAGACGTCGTCAGCGTACAGCGCAATTTTTTCTTCTCCTATTACCCTACTGAATCCTTGTATTTGCTCTGAGATTCTAACCGCCTGTGCGAGGGGCTCCATCGCCAAGGCAAAAAGGAGAGGGGACAGGGGACAACCCTGCCTCGTCCCCCTCCTTAATTGGAATGCGTCTGATCGTTGTCCATTTACCTTTACCTGTGCCTTAGGAGCTGCGTATAGTGTTTTAACCCATCCAACAAAAGAAGAGCCAAACCCAAATTTTTCGAGGATCCGCCAAAGGTACTCCCACTCGAGGCAATCAAAAGCCTTAGCGGCGTCCAGACTCAATATTGCTCTTGATCCCCCATTCTCTATTTGTGTTTGTATGTTCAGATATACCCTCCTAATGTTCACGCTAGTGGAGCGATTGGAGATAAACCCCGACTGGTCTGGATGTATTAATCTCTGCATAACTTTGTTCAATCTAACCGCTAGAGCCTTTGCCAAGATCTTTGTATCTGCACATAATAGAGATATGGGCCTATATGCAGAGGCCTCTAATGGGTCCTTCCCCTCCTTATAAATAAGGGTTATATCCGCCTCCCCTCATAGACGGAGGTAGTTCCCCTGTCTCTATTGCCTTATTGGCCATCTTTAATAGCACCGGAAGCAGTACTTTTTCGTACTGCTTATAGATTTCCGAAGGTAGCCCATCCGGGCCCGGAGCCTTTTCATTGGCCATTTTCTTTACCACGTCTTGCAGTTCTTCCAGGGTGAGGGGCACACCTAACTGGCTCCTCTCTTCCCCTGTTAGGACTGGAAGATCGAATTTGTCCAAAAACTTATCCATATCTTCCTGCTCTAAGTTCCCTCTCGACCTATACAGGTCTTCGTAATAAGCCCTGAACGTCTCTATAATCTCTGGTAGCTTCGTGGTCACATTGCCCTCTCTCTTTTCGATAGCTGTAATGGATTCCGCTGGAGTATTTGTTTTAATTAAGAAGGCTAGAGTTTTCCCCACACTTTCTCCCTCTACAAAAGAGCCCTGTTTCTGAAATAAACGTTTCTATTATTGTTAGAGGCTATATTAATTAAGTGGCCTCTGATGACAGCTTTATGAGCCATCCAAATATTTGTAGGAGAAATGTCATCTCTGTCATTGATAGAGAAGTATTCTTGTAGATGTGTGTCTATTTGGGTTATGGTGGCAGGGTTAGTTAGCATGGAGTCGTTTATCCTCTAGTTAAATGGTGTCGGGGCAAAACCTATGTTTGAGGTATGAAAGGATACTATTAGGTGGTCAGACCATGGGCAAGGATGAATATCAGCTTTTGATGAGTTGGCCAACAGTATAGGGGTTATAAATATATAGTCAAGTCTAGAATGGCAATCATGAGGGTAGGAGTAGAAGGTATAAGATTTACAGCCCACATTATAGGCTCTCCATGTGTCGATCAATTGGGATTCATTTAAAGAACGTGTAAGAGTTTTTGGAAAGGCTTTAGAAAATGGGGTGGTGTGACTTCTATCCAATATAGGATTAGCGGTTAGATTGAAATCGCCACCAATGATTAGATGTGTAGAACTGTAGTTGGATAAAGTGTTAAAAAATGTATTTAAGAGGCGCATGCGCGGAGCTGGACCGAGCGGACATGCACGCCTAGCTCTCCGCTACACTGAGCCAGCCTGGACCTGATTGAAGCCGATCTGTAGACCAAATAACACTGGCAAGGCATCAGCAACCAGTCGGGACCCCACTCCTGCATCAGAACAGGTAGTAATGGTTCACGGGGGATCGAAAGCTAAGTACAAGGCCTCCACCATTAAGGAGGCCTTGTCACGCGGCTCTCTAAAGATGGCGGTAGCTCATCCGGCTCCGGCAGGCAGCGGCGGGCCGAAGGTTCGCAAACAAATACTTGAGGTCCCCTCTCTCCTAGATGACTCAGATACCGAGCCCTCTCTCTCCTAGCCTGGGTCCAGAATCAGAGGCCTCCCCAGAGCTCCTGAAACAAATAGAGCGTATGCTTCATAAGGCCCTGCGTCAGACCTCGGACCATATTACTAGCAGCCTCACCAGGGAGATAAGGGAGCTGGGGGCCCGCACTGCAGCGCTGGAGGAGAGAGCAGATGAACTGGAAATAACTACTCAGAGCTATATGGCAGAGGTAGAAAATCTAAAGGAAGAAAACCTGGCTTTACAAAACAAGCTGGAAGATTTTGAGAACAGGGCAAGAAGGTTGAACCTTCGTATAAGAGGGATACCAGAAACGGTGCTTGATGTTCAGTCAACAATAACAGCTCTATTTCAGGAGCTACAACCAGCAATATCCCTTGAATGCCTGGAGATGGACAGGGTACATAGAGCGCTTGCACCCAAAAAACAGGATGGCCCCCCACGCGATATTATCGCCAAACTGCACTTTTACCGCACAAAAGAACAGCTCCTAGCTGCTGCTCGCGAGAAAGGGGACTTATCCTTTCAAGGATATTCATACCAAATCTTTCCTGACATCTCACAGGTAACCATCTCAAAGCGTAAAGCTATGAAGCCCCTCCTGAATATACTACAGCAAAAACAAATTATCTACCACTGGGGATTCCCCTTTTCCATACGGTTCACATATAATGGCCTGAAACACAGATGCAAAAACCTGGAGGAACTCCAGCACACACTACAGGAGTTACATCTCACGGAGGAGCATCAACACCCCGGGCCGTCTCGCCGCAGATTGGCAGGCACCTCCCCCTCCAAATCTTTCTCTTCCCCAGGAAAGCAACAGGAATCTCACGCTCATAAACGCAGCCGCCTAGGACCACAACTTCAGGACCAAGAAGACATGGACTGAAATAGCAATCCAAATACCCCTTGGCCACTCTCTTCTAAGCCTTATGGGCTTTAGCTTCACGGGACAGTACCTATTATGCATGGGTCAGCAACCCTTGACAGTCTTTGATACCCTCCAGCCACTTGAGGCTATCAGACTATCTAGCAAAGTTACCTACCTGTAGTTTGGTTTTTGTGTTTTGTTTTTGTGTGCTTCTTTTCTGCCTGTTGCAGGTTTGTGCTCCTGGACAACCCCGAACAAAACAATTCTCTCACTATTACCCCACCAACAATCTGGATCACCTAAATTCTCTAACTTGGGAGCCATTGTCCCTCAACTCCACCCAGAGTCAGCAAACGTAAACTGGACATTCACCCTAAGAACTACTCCACTATTGACATATGGAACACAAAAAATATCCCGATGGTGGTTTCATAACTTCCCTGACTCCCTGAATGACATGAGCAATATGGAACACCACCCGAAACTGAACCAGTAACACTAACGCTCTCCTCCCAATGTGTTGGTTCTCTATCGACAAAATTGGCCTCTACGGGCCTCTCCTGCCTCAGCCCTGACAATTCCATCCAGAATTTTTCCACGCCAATTAAGAGGTCTATAGCCCCAGGAAACGGACGCACTGAATCCTTTTAATTTTATCTCTCATTTTTCATTATTTTATTTTTTTCTCCTTCTGGACTTAATATGACTTTAATCTGCAGACTAGATTGATCCCCTTCGCTTTGAATTTACTCCAGGCTCCGTTGCAGTTGTTCCATGTGCCCACCAAGCTATCTGCGTCAGCCCCTGTGTATTATATGGGCTCACATAGATAGCCACTACCTCTCTGCAGTTGGGAACCCCCCCCCCCTCTGCGGACTTTGTCACTAGCTGAAACAAATAACTGTTGGATAATACTGTTTTTATATTGTGAATTGCTAAACCTTTTTTTCTCTCTACCCTAGTCCTACTTCTCTGTCTTTCTCCAATCCATGAGTCTGTGTGGCCTGCTCGCCCCTTCATCCAACGGCTCCATCCCGGTAAGATCTTCCTTCTACAACACAACCCATGGCCCCCCTAAGCATCCTATCACTAAATGTGCAAGGGCTCAATGTGCCGCAAAAACGTACTAAAGCATTCAGGTATTTCAACTCACAAAAAGCACAAGTCATATGTTTACAGGAGACCCACTTCGCATCCCAACACAC
Source organism: Glandirana rugosa (assembly GCA_018402905.1). Lineage (NCBI taxonomy): Eukaryota > Metazoa > Chordata > Amphibia > Anura > Ranidae > Glandirana > Glandirana rugosa. The sequence goes on along the minus strand of BLSH010177001.1, from coordinate 100,500 downwards.
CCCCAAATTCTTCAGTGCAAACTACCCACAAGTTTTCACTGCATCTGCTTCCACCAAAAAAGAGGCACACTAATAGCATTCCATAAAACAGTCCCCTTTAATCTCACTTTCCAACTACCAGACCCGGAAGGTAGATACCTGTTATTATCGGGACACATACTAGATGTAGAAGTGACCATAGTCTCTTATTACGCACCGAATAATAATCCGAACCCCTTCCTCTCCAATCTCTTACAAATAGTGGCCGCTCATAAAACGGGCTCCCTGATATTATGCGGAGACTCCAATGCTTACACCCATATCTAGATAAGTCGCCATATATCTCCCCAGACAAATCCACTAAACAGGTCTTCGCTCGCCTACTAAATAAACATGATCTCATGGACACATGGCGTGAAATAAATCCAACCAAAAGACGTTACACATTCTATTCGTACCCGCACAAAACTTTCTCACGCATCGACCACATATTTATAACCACTGGTTTAACGCCAGAAATACTTTCCTCAAGCATCCTCCCAATACCATGGTCAGATCATTGCGTGGTCATGACCACGATTGCTTCCCCCATTCCAAGTTCACAGGATACCTCCTGGCACTTACCTGATCATATTCTGAAACAACCTGCCCATTGCTTCAACATTAAACAAGCCCTCCTTGAATACTTGGCCATAAATAACACAACAGAAATTACTCCATTAACATTGTGGGAAGCACACAAACCTGTTCTAAGAGGGACACTGCAACGTCAAGCGGCTAGGTTCAATAAAGAGCGCAAGCTTCTCGAACAAAAACTCGAAACAGAGTATAATAAGCACTCCCTAGAGTTCAGTCAAAACCCTAACCCCACAACCAGCGCAAACTTAGAGAAAGCTAAATTAGAATACGACCAATTCCTTACTGAGAACTCAGATAGAAGCTTAAGAAGATCTAGGCATTAATACTTAATGCGAGCCAATAAACCGGACACCCTCTTGGCACGTCTCCTGCGTAACGCAAATACCCCATGCAAACCGATCCGTCTCAATATAGGCATTGGTACCTTGTCTAGCAATCCTATCAAGATAGTATGAAAATGTAGGACCCACTTAGCCAAGCTTTATACGGGCAACAACTCCTTTGACCAAGACGCAGCAGACACCCTATTCTCCCATATTAACCTTCCAAAAGTCAGCAGCTCCGAGGTAGAACAAATAGACAAGATGATTTCTGTAGAAGAGGTGACACAAGCTATAAAGGAGCTCAAACTCAACAAGAGACCAGGCCCAGATGGCTTCACAGCCCTCTATTACCGCACCTTCTCGGAGGTCCTTTCCCCTGTCCTAGCCAATGCATTTAATAGTATACTTAAAGGACACTCACTCAGACAAGAGACCCTGACTGCAACGATATGCATGCTTCCTAAACCACACACGGACGAATCTTCTTGCTCTAACTATAGGCGAATATCCTTATTGAATTTAGATATTAAGCTCCTCTCAAAAATCTTGGCCACTAGACTCAAGTGTATTATCGGCCGCCTTATTCATAGAGACCAAACCGGATTTATACCGGTGCGGCAAGCTAATGATAATATTCGCAGAGCAGTCCTACTGGTCCATATCGCCAGAGCAAGAAAGATTCCCACATGCTTTCTCTCGCTTGATATCAAAAAAGCATTTGACTCAGTCTCATGGTCATATATGCACTATACATTATCAACATGGGGCTTTGGACCCCATTTTATGCAATGGATATCTGCCTTATATAATAACCCGATGGCAAGTGTCAGATATGCTGAGTATAGGTCGGATCCCTTCCCTATTGAAAGGGGCACACGTCAGGGCTGCCCGCTTTCGCCTCTCTTATTCGCCCTCTTAATAGAACCATTGGCCTGCCTAATAAGGGAGTCTAGGGAGGTTACCAGGATCGAGCTGGGAGGATATCAGCACAAGATCTGTCTTTTTGCTGACGATATTTTATTGTTCCTAACAGCACCCCAAATTTCCGGACCAAATCTTCTTCCCATTCTAGATAAATTCGCCTCTATATCAGGATTGGAGGTAAACCCTGGGAAATCACGGGCGCTGAACATATCACTTTCCTCCTCAGATCTGGAGATGGCTAGGGGGGCTTTCCCATTCCCATGGGCCTCCTCTTCCATCCCATACCTAGGCGTGCACTTAACTGCAGAGTACGGTAAGTTGTACGCAGCTAACTACCCAGGAGCACTGAGGGGGATCACAAGCTTACTACAAACTTGGTCCTCCCTTCCAATATCATGGATAGGGAGGATCAATGTAGTTAAAATGGTTATTCTCCCAAAGATGCTATACCTCTTCAGAGTCCTACCAGTCTCGATCCCGGCGTATTTCCTACGACTTATTCAAAAGAAAGAGTGCTTTATCTGGGGTAAGACAAGACCTAGAGTGGCCAGGAAAACGCTATATCTCCCCAAAACGAATGGCGGTCTGGGCGTGCCTAACTTCACTGCCTACTACAGAGCCAGGCGAATCTAACTAAATACCACGCTACACAAGAAACACCATTATGGATGTTTATCGAAGCTACTGAATGCGACACACTTTCTGTATCAAATCTTCTTTGGCTTCATCCATCAGAAAGCGCCCATATAAGACATCCGCTAATTAAACACACTCTCTCTCTCTGGGATAAAACCAAAACACAATACAATCTACGATTCTCCCACAATCCTTTCCTCTCTTATATGAAGAATCCGAGCTTCCGGGCAGCTTGGGAATCCCCCACTAGTTTCAGAGCATGGACCTCAGCCGGGATACTTCGCCTACACCACTTAGTTGAGCACAGATCCTTTCGCACATTTTCAGATCTCTCAGAATCTTTCCACCTTTCTCCAGTTGAACAGTTCAGATACCTCCAAATCAAAAATTTCTTTACGCCTTTACTACGGAATGAAACCCAGATGTCCCATCTCTCTCCCTTTGAAGCATTTTGCAAAAAGGACCCACATGCCAGAGGAATCATCTCCTCCTTATATGCACAATTGATATCTACCTCAAACCAAACTAGGCCACTCTACACTAAGAAATGGGAAGAAGACCTGGGACGGGTTCTGGAACAGTCCAAATGGAATAGCATCTGGGCTGCTACTAAAACATCCTCACCCAGTATCCTAGCTATTGAAACCAATTATAAGGTACTATCTAGGTGGTACCTAGTACCAGCTAGGATAGCTAAATTTATCCCGGGGTACCAAGCTCACTGTTTCAGGAGATGCCCAGACTCAGGAACCCATTTTCATATCTGGTGGACGTGCCCTATCGCAGCCAAGCTGTGGCAAAAAGTTTTCCAACTGGCCTCCACTATGCTTGACTCCCCAATCTCCCCTGACCCAGAGGTGGCACTACTCAACTTGAAACCAGACATATTATCCAAACACAATTTAAACTTCTAGTACACCTTCTTACAGCTACCAAACAAGTTATAGCTAAAGCCTGGAAATCCCCAAACCTAGCATTTGCGGAAGTCAAGCATAGGACAACCAATTTCATGATTCATGCCAAATACGAAGCGCTAGAGAAAGACCGGGACACCAAATTTAAGCAGATACGGGACCCATGGATTACACATTGTTTACCTTGCACATTTGACCATACAGTCTTACTACCATGGTAGATGTACATGAAACATAGATGGGGCGGCTGGTTGGCGGGCGAATGCGGACACACGGACTCTACTAACTCTTTCCCTCTTTCTTACTTCTTCTACCTCTTTTCCTTCCTTTCCCTTTTGAACCTCTACTTTAGACTACTAATATCTCTGATTTGCTTAAGTACTATAATAGGTACGCAAAAAGACAAACTATACACCATTAAAAGTATGTAGGATTAAATATGCTATACATAGGAAAATGTCATAACCACCGAGATATCTTTCTAGTGTACAAATCTACCCAATAGGTAGATTCCACATTGGGCACAGTTTTGCTCCCATGGGGGTGCCCAAGGTGGATTGTATTGTTGGAGAAATCCAACACAGGCTTATACTGTACTTCTATATTACCTATGTAAAGTAACTGTTTGGATGTAAACACACATACTCTGTACCTATGTTTACCTTGTTCCAAACATTGTAATGTGAACAATTCTAATAAAACTCTTAAACAAGAAAAAAATGTATTTAAAAAAGTAGCTTGTGACTCATTTGGGGCGTAGACCGAGGCAATTGTAACTTTCTTCCCTTTTAAAGAGCCCCTAATGATTAAGAAGCGGCTATCAGCATCTCTGAATATATTTTGGACATCAAATATGACAGAATTATGAATAAAGATAGCAGTGCCTCTAGTTTTGTTGGAGTATGAGGTACAGTAATACTGACTATAGGTCTTATCAAAGAATTTAGGGTGGTTTTGGGAGGCAAAATGGGTCTCTTGCATGAGTATTATGTCTGCTCCAACGCTCTTATAGTGACGGAACGCTTTTTTTCTTTTATTTGGGGAATTGAATCCCTGTACGTTATGTGAAATGACTCTAAGGCCCATTGGGGTTACATGAGGGATTAAGCAAAAAAGTTATAAAGGATCTCTATATCAATCTCACGAGAGAGAATCCTTTCAAATTAGATAGTTGTGGGATTAGAAATGTGTTAATAAAAGGTCAATATAAATTATGCGACAGAATACTGTACCATCGTTCCACAACAAATACTAAGGAAACGTACCATGCATGATAACAAAAACAAACATTGGTCAAGTGAAGTATGTAAAATAACAAAAAACAGGAAAACCTTCCAAGTAACTTTTTTAACCGATAAGAAGTAAGCTTGGCTAGTGTTATATGCCAATTTCTTAGGGGGTCTATATATAACATAACTTTAGACCAAAAAAAACCTTTGTGTGGACAAAATCGTCCACTACTTGACCAGGGAAACACATGGGGAAGGGGAAACTTGAGGAACTGCACAGCTGTGCAGACACAAAAGGAAAGTTTACCGCCCATATTGGACTCCAGGGTCAAGACGGGGTACAATCAAACACGATGCAGCTGAAACGATAGAGCTGATATTGAAAATGAATGCCCAAGGAGAGAAAGAAAAAAAAAAAACAAAAAAAAAAACAAGGCTTTCAAGTGTTGATACTTGTTAAGAATTAACTGTAAACCTTATATCTCCTGTGAATCACATTGGTTTATAGCTTGTTATGTAGAAGACAAGATCTGCTCTGATTACTTATAAATATGAAAGATCAATGTACACAGTTAGATAAGACATCAGACAGATTGCGAAAACAGATTTTGCACAGGATAAAGGTAAATCAACATTCAAAACCAAACAATGTATCCAAGACCTGAAAAATTGTCCTGTGAGGATTCTTGTATCCTGGCTGTGCTGCGATAAACTCCCCAACGCTATACTGGAAAGGTACTTTTCATCTGTGGGGAGTGAAAAAGAGAGAAAGAGGAAAAAAAAAAGGGGCAAGTATCAAAACTAAGGTTGAAATAGGTATTTTGTAGAAAAGGCGATGGTTTATGTTGATTCCAGGGGTTCAGTTCTTGTGTAAAAAAGGAGATTGTGTTTTATGATAGGACATTAAGCATCCAAGTCTCTGAGAGGTTGACGCCATCTTCGATAACCGCCTCGGGATGCTGGTGTATTCCAGATTGGAGAAGGTCTCGGGGTGGCTGATAGACTAAGAGAAGGCTCCGGATCCAGAAGACCCAATTTAACCCCTTCCTTACTGGGCACTTAAACCCCCCTCCTGCCCAGACCGATTTTTGGCTTTCAGCGCTGTCGCATTTTGAATGACAATTGCGCGGTCGTGCGACGTTGTACCCAAATAAAATTTGCGTCCTTTTTTTCCCAATAGAGCTTTCTTTTGGTGGTATTTGATCACCGCTGCGTCATTTCTGATCGCCGCTATAAACAAAAATGAGCGACAATTTTTCAAAAAAGAACAATATTTTTTACTTTTTGCTAAAGTACAAATCCATTAAAAAAATTATTCATCAGTTTTGGCCGATATATATTCTTCTACATATTTTTGGTAAAAAAAAAAAATCGCAATTGGCGTATATTGATTGGTTTGCGCAAAAGTTATCGCGTCTACAAACTGGGAATTGATTTATGGCGTTTTTATTATTTTTTTTTTTTTTACTAGTAATGGCGGCGATGTGCAATTTTTATCGGGACTGCGATATTGCAGCAGACATGTTGGACATTTTTTACACATTTTTGGGACAATGACATTTATACAGCGATCAGAAATTTAAATATCCACTGATTACTGTGTAAATGTCATTGGCATTGAAGGGGTTAACCAGCAGTTTTATTATTTTTGCGGT
>BLSH010177001.1:63648-82343 GCA_018402905.1 Glandirana rugosa | reverse complement strand
TCTAATTTCTGCTATCTGTCCTCAGAGCAACAGCACAGACAGCAGTAGTAAAGTAATCTATCTCAGGATGCAGGATCAGGTCTTAAAATGGCTAAAATCTGTCCCTCACGCCGTCAGCTACCTTTCCCTATACTAACCCAAGGAGCATGTGACTGCAGCACTGTGACTCCAGCTTATAAAGAGGCTGGGTCACATGATGCACCGGCCAATCACAGCCATGCCATTAGTAGGCATGGCTGTGATGGCTTCTAAGGGCAAACCAGTGAAACGCTTGTTGATTGGCTGCCCTGCAGCTTCTCAACACGTGGAGTAAAATAGCAGAACCCCGGACCGAACCCGAACGATTTTTGAAATGTCCGGGTCCGGGTCCGTGCCACGGACACCCTAAAGTTCGGTACGGACCCGAACGTTACAGTCCGGGTTCGCTCAACACTAAACATCACTAAACAGAGGAGATTCTGCCCTGCCTGAGGACGGACCACGTCCACCTTTGCCTGTGGACACATACGCTGCTGGCCCCCTCACAGTGCCATGGGAACATCCACTTCTCCTTGTTGGCCTCCCAGACATGATGGGGGGGTGCTTATTAACAAAATGTAATAAAGATGTGGAAATGTGTACGTGGATGCGCTTTAAACAATGGAAAGTGGTGTTTGGCACACTTTAACTTGAGTACCCACTACTCAGACACACTACAATATACTGCAGTAAAACCGCACTGATGCACTGCAATATACTGCGGCAAATGTGCACTAACGCACTGAAATATACTGCATGAAACGTACAGCAATGCACTGATATATACTGTGCTAAACGTGCAGTAACACACTGATATATACTGCGTTAAACGTGCAGTAATGCACTGATATATAGTGCGTTAAACGTACAGTAACACACTGATATGTACTGTGATAAACATGCATTAACACACGTATATGTATTTGGTTAAACATACACAAATGCACTGATATGTACTACAATAAATGTGCAGTAACGCATGGATATATACTGCATTAAACATGCAGTAACGTACAGATATATACTGCATTAGTCATGCAGTAATGCACTGATATATACTGCATTAAACGTACAGTAATAATCTCAAATATACTGTGATAAACGTGCAGTAATGCACGGATGTATACTGCATTAAATGTGCAGTAATGCACGGATATATACTGTGGTAAACATACAGTAACGCAATGATATATACAGCGTTAAATGAACAGTAACGCACTGATATATACTGTGTTAAATATGCAGTAACGTACAGATATATATTGCGCTAGACGTACAGTAATGCACTGATGTATACTGCGTTAGACGTGCAGTAATGAACTGATATATGCTGCATTAAATGTGCAGTAATGCACTGATATATACTGCGTTAAACATACAGTAATGCACTGATGTATACTGCATTAAACGTGTATTAACACATTGGTATACACTGTGTTAAACATACAGTAATGCACAGATATACAGTATACTGCATTAAACGTGCAGTAATGCATTGATATACACTGCAGGAAACCTGCCCTGAAAAATCAAACTGACACTAAAGAAAAATAAATGGTCACACTACACTCACAAAACTGACACTAAAGTAAAAATGAATTGTCACACTACACTCACGAAACTGACACTAAAACATTCACTAACACACTGAAATATACTGCGTTAAATGTACAGCAATGCATTGATATATACTGCGTTAAACGTGCAGTAACGCACTGAGATATACTGCATTAAATGTGCAGTAACGCTCTCAAACGTACTTTGTTAAATGTGCAATAACACACTGATAAACGTGAAGTAACACACGTATATGTATTTGGTTAAACATACGTGAATGCACTGATATGTGTGATAAATGTGCAGTAACGCATGGATATATACCGCATTAAACATGCGGTAAGGTACAGATATATACTGCATTAATCGAGTAGTAGTGCACTGATATATATTGCATTAAACGCATGGTAATGCTCTCAAGTATACTGCATTAAACATGCAGTAACGTACAGATATATACTGCGATAAACGTGCAGTAATGCACGGATATGTACTGTGTTAAATGCACAGTAATGCATGGATATATACTGTGTTCAACATACAGTAACACACTGATATATACTGTGTTAAACATGCAGTAACATACAGACACTGCGTTAAACATGCAGTAATGCAATGATATACACTGCCGAGAACCTGCCCTGAAAAATAAAACTGACACTAAAATAGAAATAAATGGTCACACTTCACTTACAAAAGTGAAACTAAAGTAAAAATGAATGGTCACACTACATTCACAAAACTGACTCTAAAACATGCACTAACATGCTGTAATATACTGCGTTAAATGTACAGCAATGCACTGATATATACTGCGTTAAACGTGCAGTAACGCACTGATGTATACTGTATTAAACACACAGTAATGCACTGATATCTACTGCCTTAAACATACAGTAATGCTCTCAAATATACTGCGTTAAACGTGCAATAACACACTGATGTATACTGCATTAAACACACAGTAATGCACTGATATCTACTGCCTTAAACATACAGTAATGCTCTCAAATATACTGCGTTAAGCGTGCAATAACACACTGATATATACTGCGTTAAACGTGCAGTAATGACTGATATATATTGCGTTAAACGTGCAGTAATGAACTGATATATACCTCATTAAACATACAGTAACACACTGATATATACTGCTATAAATGTGCAGTAATGCACGGATATATAGTGCGTTAAATGTGCAGTAACACACTTATATATACTGCATTAAATGTACAGTAATGCACTAATGTATACTGCTTTAAATGTGCAGTAACACACGGATATATACTGCGTTAAACATACAGTAACGCACAGATATACAGTATACTGCATTAAACGTACATTAATGCACTGATATACACTGCAGGAAACCTGCCCTGAAAAATTACACTGACACTTAAATAAAAATGAATGGTCACACTACACTCACAAAATTGACACAAAAGTGAAATGAATGGTCATGCTACACTCACAAAACTGACACTAAAGTAAAAATGAATGGCCACACTACACTCACAAAACTAACACTAAAGTAAAAATGAATGGTCACACTAAACTCACAAAACTGACACTAAAGAAAAAATTAATGATCACACTACACTCATAAAACTGACACTAAAGTAAAAATGAATGGTCACACTACACTCACACAACTGACACTAAAACGTGCACTAACGCATTGAAATACAGTATATTGCGTTAAACATACAGCAATGCACTGATATAGTATATACTGCGTTAAACATGCAGTAACGGACTGATATATACTGCATTAAACATGCAGTAATGCACTGATATCTACTGCCTTAAATGTACAGTAACGCTCTCAAATATACTGCTTTAAACGTGCAATATCACATTGATATATACTGCGTTAAATGTGCAGTAAAGTGTGGATATATACTGTGTTAAACATGCAGTAATGCACTGATATCTGCTGCGTTAAATGTACAGTAACGCACTGATATATATACTGCGATAAACGTGCAGTAACGCACAAATATTTACTGCATTAAATGTGCAGTAACGCACGGATGTATATTGCGTTAAATGTACAGTAATGCACTGATATGTACTGCGATAAACGTGCAGCAACGCATGGATATATACTGCGTTAAACGTGCAGTAACGTACAGATATATACTGCGTTAGATGCACAGTAATGCACTGATATATACTGTGTAAAATGTACAGTAGTGCACTGATATATATTGCGTTAAACGTGCAGTAACACACGGATATATACTGCATTAAATGTACAGTAAAGCACTGATATATACTGCGGCAAATGTGCAGTAATGCACTCATATATTCTGCGTTAAATATGCAGTAACGCACTGATATATACTGCATTAAATGCACAGTAACGATCTCACATATACTGCTTTAAACACGCAGTAAAACACTGCTAAACACTGCATTAAACGCGCAGTAATGCATGGATATGTACTGCATTAAACGCGCAGTGATGCACTGATATATACCTTGTTAAACGTACAGTAATGCACTAATATATACTGCGATAGACGTGCAGTAACACACGGATATATAATGCATTAAACTCGCAGTAATGCACAGATATATACTGCATTAAATGTACAGTAACGCACTGCTGTATACTACGTTAAACGTGCAGTAATGTACAGATATATACTGCGTTAGAGGTGCAGTAATGCACTGATATGCACTGCATTAAATGTACAGTAACGCACTGATATACAGTATACTGCCTTAAATGTGCAGTAATGCACTTATATACACTGCAGGAAACCGGCCGTGAAAAAATAAACTGACACTAAAATATAAAAGAATGGTCACACTACACTCACAAAACTGACACAAAAGTAAAATGAATGGTCACACTACACTCACAAAGCTGACACTAAAGTAAAAATGAATGATCACACTACACTCACAAAACTGACACTAAAGTAAAAATGAATGATCATACTACACTCACAAAACTGACACTAAAACTTGCACTAACGCACTGAAATATACTGTGTTAAACAGTAACACAGTACAGTAACGCACTGATATATACTGCACAATACACTAACGCACTGATATATACTGCATTAAACGTGCAGTAACGTACTGATATGTACTGCATTAAACATGCAGTAATGCACTGATTTATACTGTGTTAAATGTACAGTAACGTTCTCAAATACAGTGCGTTAAACGTGCAGTAACACACTTATATATACTGCGATAAACATGCAGTAACGCGTGGATATATACTGCCTTAAACGTACAGTAATGCACTGATATATACTGCGTTAAACGTGCAGTAGCACACAGATATATACTGCGTTAAACGTGCAATAATGCACTGTTATATACTGTGTTAAATGTATAGTAATGCACTGATATATACTGTGATAAACGTGCATCCGTAAGCATGCAGCCCTGGCCGGTTAGGATGGGGGGGACAGGCAAGCGCCTCCCCTCCTGAACCATACCAGGCTACATGCCCTCAACATGGGGAGTATGGGTGCTTTGGGGGAAGTGGGCTCTGCCCCCCACATCAAAGCTCCTTGTCCCCATGTTGATGGGAATGAGAGCCTCTTCCCCACAAGCCTGGCCGGTGCTTGTGGGGGTCTGCGGTGGGGGCTTATCAGAATTTGGAAACCCCCTTTAATAAGGGGGCCCCCAGATCACTCCCCCCCATGTGAATAGGTAAGGGGTACATTGTACCCCTACCCATTCACCAAAAAAGGAGTGTAGTGGTACAAAAAACAGGAGGCAGTTTTTGACAAGTCCTTTATTGTGTAAAATAGCTCTTTTCTTCTTTCTTCCTCCGTTCTTCCTTCATCTTCTCCTGCCCCAGTCCTTCTTCTGCTTCTTCTTTCAGTCTTCTTGCTTCCTCTCTTCATCTTCAATCTTCATCTTCTTCTTCCTTCTTCTTTCACCGCCGCCGCTCTGCCCGCTGCTGCAGCCCAGCCCCTGCGCATCTCCCAGAATGGGCAGTCTTCATAATAACAGTTCTTTTATAAGAAGGGGCGGGGCCACCTGGCTACTTTTTTTTGGTGCTTTAATTTACTTTTTATATTTTTTTATTTATTTTATTTTATTTTTTAACGCTGTTTAAAAAAAAATCGGATTACTTTTATTGCTATCTCAAGGAATGTAAATATCCCTTGTGATAGTAATATATGGTGACAGGTACTCTTTGCGCTTCACAGTATTCAGATCTCCAAAAACGGCGATTCTGAATACTGTCTTTTTTAAAACCAACGCCATTTGCCGCCGAGTAAACCGAAAGTGATGTTGTGACGTCGCTTCCGGAAATGTACAAATGAGTCCCGATTGAGGCCGATTCCGGCTTCCACAGGGACTCCACACAGCAACCAGAAGTGTCGGATTAGAGCGGCGGACGGTAGCGGGATCTATCTATCTATCTATCTATCTATCTATCTATCTATCTATCTATCTATCAATCTTTTTTTATTTTCTTTTTTTTTTACAATAGCTAACTAACTAAACTGCCTGCAATCCGCAACCTAAACGACCTCTCTATCACCGCCATTTCACACACTACATAGAGCCGCTGTACAAGTGGCTTTATATAGTGTGGGGCATGGATTGAGTCTGCTGAGCAGTGATTGGCTAAAGGCACCCTGCCTTTAGCCAATCAAAGCTCTCACAGCAGGCCGCCCGCTCAATCAGCGGGGGGGCATTCATTATGGGGTGCGCAAAGTTATCACAAACGCCCCATAATGTTCGGAATGGCCCGAACAGACGAACACCCGATGTTTGAGTTGAACATGCGTTTGACTCGAACCGGGAGCTCATCCCTATTTACCACTTGCCAACGGATCATGATAAATGGAGGCTCGCAATGGGCGTTTACCACGTGATCCCTCTGTCAAATGACGGAGCGATCAGATGTAAACAAGCCGGCGGATATCCGGCTTGTCTCTCCCCTCTCTGCACCGATCGGTGCAGTGTGAGAAGAGTGGGGGGAGAGATTAGAAGCAGCAGTGCTGTGGGCAGGATCTGAAGTGCACCCCCCATCCATCCATCCAGCCTCATCCATGCTCACCCACACAGCCTCATCTGTCACTCATGCATCCGTGTTCACCCATACGTGCTCACCCATGCATCCATGTTTACCCATCCACCCGTGTTCACCCATTCACCCATGCATCCGAGTTCACCCATGTATCCATGTTCACCCATCCACCCATGCATCTGTGTTCACCCATCCAGCCATGCTCACCCATCCAGCCTCATCCATCCTCACCCATCCAGCCTCATCCGTGCTCAACCATGCATCTGTGTTCACCCATGCATCCGTGTTCATCCATCTACCCGTGTTCACCCAACTACCCATGCATCCGTGTTCACCCATGCATCCGTGTTTACCCATCCAGCCATGCTCATCCATCCAGCCTCATCCGTGCTCACCCATCCATCTGTGTTTACCCATGCATCCGTGCTCACCCATGCACCCGTGATCACCCATGCATCTGTGCTCACCCATACATCTGTGCTCATCCATGCTTCACCATCCATCTGTGCTCACCCATGCATCCATACTCACCCATTCATGCATGCTCATCCATCCATCCATGCTCACCCATGCATCCATGCTCACCCATCCATGCATGCTCACCCATCCATCCATGCTCACCCATGCATCTGTGCTCACCCATGCATCTGTGTCCGCCATCCATCAGTGCTCACCCATGCATCTACGTTCACCCATCCATCTGTGCTCACCCATGCATATGTGCTCAGCCATGCATCTGTGCTCAGCAATGCATCAGTGTTCACCCATGCATCCATGCTCAGCCATGCATCCATCCTCTGCCATCCATCTGTGCTTACCTGTGCATGCATGCTCACCCATGCATCTGTGTTCAGCCATGCATCTGTGCTCAGCCATGCATTCGTGCTCAGCCATGCATGTGTGCTCACCCATGCATCCATGCTCATCCATGCAACCGCGCTCCGCCATCCATCTGCGTTCACCCATCCATGCATGTTCACCCATCCATCCGTGCTCCCCCATCTACCTGTGCTCATCCATGCATCCATGTCACCCATGCATCCGTGCTCACCCATCCATCCATGCTCACCCATGCATCCGTGCTCACCCATCCATCCATGCTCAGTCATCGTCATCCACGACTCATCCACCCCATTTGTGCTCATTTATGCCTCATTCATGCTCATCCATACCACATTGGTTTTCATCCGTGACACATCCATGCCACTACAGTGCCCATCTGTGCCACTACAGTGACTCACAATAGTGTAATAGGTAGTCAAATTAGATTTGAAATGTATGCCCTAGAATGCCTGACGGTGCCCCCTCCATGTTGTGCCTCTGTATGTGGCCAGGCTGTGTAAAAGTCTCACACAAGTTGTATCGTTATACTCGGGAGGAGTAGCAGAATATATTTTGGGGTGTAATTTTTGCTAGGCACATGCTGTGTGTTAGAAATATTGTATACATGGACAACTTTGTGTAAAAAAAAAAGGGGTTTTCATTTTCTTTCCACATTTTCCAAAAACTTGTGGAAAAATGACATGTTCAAAAGACTCATTATGCCTCCTAGAATATACGTTGGGGTGTTTACTTTCCAAAATGGGGTCATTTTTTGGGCGTTTCCATTGTCCTGGTGCTCCATGCATGAAGAACAAAAACATGATGCATTCCCAACTGCTTCAAATTTTTCCTGCTGAAATTTGCATGTGTTGACCACATATAAGAGCACATTCGCTCTCTAAATACATAAACTTAGGGAATTCACAGGTAAACATCAAGTAAAGAAGAAGCCACACACTGTTAGTATCAAAGCTGTATATTACTCGCACATTCCGAGATGCTTTTTAACATGTAAAAGTCATCAAACACACAAATATTTTAGGCCCCAAACTACAAAGTTTCAAGTTTCACTGATGCAACACCCCTTTCTCCAAGAAACTCCAGTTTGGAGGAAGAGGGGTTGCCCCCCAGAAATATGACACTTGATAACCCCTGATGGGATAGAGCACATGTTTACACACTTTTTCAGTAGGCCATTTGAAACAGTCAACGGTCAACAAAAGATGTCCCCAAAAACCAGCCCAATTGCAACAAATTTTAAAATTTTGCTAGCATGTCCCCAACATCCGTCAATCTCCTTTGTAATTCTTTCGCTGCCCTTTGGATGTCCTCCAACTCGGCACAGCACCACATAATTTCACGCTGTAATCTGCCCACAGTGCATTGGGGCATCTCATGACCTGGTAAGTAGAGGAAAATGTATTAGAGCAAGGATGGTCAAGTGGCTGAGGGCCAACATAGGGATTTGGGGTCATTTTTTAGTTTTTTGGAAGTGAGATATTTAAATTGTTTGTTATTTGATGAATTTTAGCCAGAGTCTTTCTAGTGAAGTTTTAGTATGAAGGTTGTGGCAATTCCCCTTTACTTGGTTGGTACAGCTTGAGCCGTAGTGGCTGAGCTGTGACACGTTAGAAATTTTGCAAAAAAAATGTATATATTTGTTAAAGGGGTTGTCAACTCATGCCAACCACTTTAAACTACAGGTAAGCCTAGAAATATCTCCTAAACCTGTACGGTTTAGGAGTAGAGTTGATCGAACCCCTGATGTTCGGGTTCTGTGGGTTCGGCCGAACTTTGGGAAAAAGTCCGGGTTCGGTACCGAACTCGACCCAAACTTTATCCCGGACCCCGAACCCCATTTAAGTCAATGGAGACCCAAATTTTCGGCACAAAAATAGCTGTAACAAAGTCCTGGCAAGTCCTCTCCATTTAGAACTAGGAGATGATTATAGAACAATAATCTGTCCCTTACAGCAACAGCTGGAACCTGGCCCTATAGGAGTAGGTGATGATTTTTGAACAATAATCTGTCCCTTACAGCAACAGCTGGAACCTGACCCTATAGGAGTAGGCGATGATTTTTGAACAATAATCTGTCCCTTACAGCAACAGCTGGAACCTAGCCCTATAGGAGTAGGCAATGATTTTTGGACAATAATCTGTCCTTTACAGCAACAGCTGGAACCTGACCCTATAGGAGTAGGCGATGATTTTTGAACAATAATCTGTCCCTTACAGCAACAGCTGGAACCTGAGCCTGTAGAACTAGGAGATGATTTTAGAACAATAATCTGTCCCTCTAAGCAGTAGCCTCTACCTAGTCCAGAATAAGATTGCCCTGTAATCCAGGGTGAGATCTGCAATCTTTCACTCAAAGCAGTAGTATGAGAAATCTCTAATTAATCCAGAATCAGATAGTTATGTAATGCAGGGTGAGATCTGCAATCTGTCCCTCAGAGCAGCAGTAGTAGTAATCTCTAATTAGTCCACAATCAGATCGTTCTGTAATGCCGGATGAGATGTTATAATATCTGCAATCTGTCCCTCACAGCGCCGGCAGCTTCCTCTCCCTACACTAGTCAGAGTCTCATAGAGCATGTGACTGCAGCACTAAGTGACTCCAGCTTATAAAGAGGCTGGGTCACATGATGCACTGGCCAATCACAGCCATGCCATTAGTAGGCATGGCTGTGATGGCTTCTAAGGGCAAACCAGTGAAACGCTTGTTGATTGGCTGCCCTGCAGCTATTCAACATGCGTGATCAACTACCAGAACCCAGAACCCGAACCTGAACATTTTTTGAAATGTCCGGGTCCCAGACACCCCAAAGTTCACTATTTAGGAGATATTCCCTGTATCAGCATGTGCTGACTTCATCGGCACATGCGCGCTGAAGAATCGACACCCGGGGTTGCCCCAGGTGCCGTTTCTTCTGTTCACGTGCCGTAAATGATGGCTCCCGTGCGCATGTGCGGGAGTAACGTCAGTGCGCCTCCGCCAATCACAGCGCTGGAGCCGGAAGAAGGATGTCGCTGGTCACAGCGGTGTGCTGAGACCGCTGCAACAGCTTCATTCCAAGGTAAGTATTTCATAATGAGCTAGTATGCCTTTGCTTTGCATGTTTTTTTCTCTTATTGGAGGGGGGGCACTTTACATCCACTTTAAAGCCAACAATAATAAAGCCCATGGCCATACTTTAGACCAAAGGAAACAAGGTGTGTTTGTCTTTATTATTAACTGCTGTCTGCTGTCCCATGTACCAATATACATTTGAATACACAAGAAGCAATATTAGAACAGTACTTACAAGGGCAAATGACAGGCTCACCCCAGCTTCTTCCCTTTCGAAATCAGGATGTTGGGGCAGCTGTTGGGATTCCATTTCCTCTTAAAAAAAAAAAAAGACAACATTCATTAAACATCCCAAAGTCACAACAGGTTCAACACATACATTTTTAGAGATTTTTCTAGTTGACCAACCTTGCACTTGGGCTGGGATGGCCGATTCGGGCGGACTGGTCGTCTGGGGTTGGGGGGACTCTGGAGGATTTTCAACAAAGGGATAATGATACCATTTTCCATGGGCCAAAGACTTGACAAGTGCCAACATTGGTAAACTCCTGCAGCTGCCCCCCCCCCCCCTCGCTCCTATGGGATGTGGGCTGTCTGATATCCATCATAAGCATTTGTGTGACTTCCAGCACTGGGGGCTATCCTCTCCCCATGTCTGCACTGGCAAGGCTGTATTAATGGGCACTGATGAATCAGTCAGCAGCAAGCAAAGTGACACTTATCCTTTAATTTAGGCCTGAATCCCCCGCCCTTTTGCCCACCTAGCAGCACCCCTGTCTGTGGCTCAATTTGTATTGTTGTCATTTTGCACTTACGTTCGGGGCGTGAAGGTGACCTGGATTCCACCTCAGCTGATGGGCCAGGGCTGGGAGACTCCCTTGGTCCCTTGCGGGGGTGGGCCCCTTGTTTTTTCTTTTTTCCTGTAGAAAAATACAAAAAAAGGACTTAAGTGCAAAAGCTAAAGGAATGTCTAAAAACAGTATACAATCCTATTCTTCATATATGCTTTAGTGTGAAATTTAAATTTGTAAGCCCAAGGCATACAAAGAGTTCAAAAACTCACCTATAATTCTCTATAGCTACTTTTACCAAGAACAGATTCAGACACCTAATTTACACATCTACAGATTGCTTACAGAAAACTATTGCTTACTTTTCTCCAGGACTCGATGGATCCGGAGCAGCTGATCTTGCTCCCGATGCTTTAGGTCCGACCACCGTTTGCGAAGCTGATCCTTTGACCGCTGGACCCCATGTTTCTGAGACATCCGGCTTATGACCCGCTCTAAAATAAAATCTTTATGGTTGTTAGGCCTTTCATAGTTCCCTACTCCCTCAAGCAGTCATAATCCTGGGCTTACATAATGCCCACCATGTTCACCATCTCAGCCTTCGTCATGGGGGTGGCTTTCACTCTTCGGTGTGATCCAGCACCTTCGGACTGGCTGCTGCTGCGAGAATCCGCCATCTTTCATTCCGATCGTATCGTTCCGTGGAGTTGGTACAGATAGGAGAGCCGTTCACGCCCCAGCATCAAGACGCACCTGAGAGCAGAGTTGTATGCATGCGCAGTGCATAAAACCTGAACAAACGCTCGAGGAAACGATTGTAGGTAGGAACGTTGCGTGGAGAACGTACGTTTGGGAAACCGCTCATTATTTAGTGCAAACCAAGGTTCGACTGGAACTTCTGCCATAGGTGGGTAGTAGCCTATACTGCTTGGATTGTGGCCTACATGGGGATGAATGGGCTACACTGCTTGGATTGTGGCCTACATGGGGATGAATGGGCTATACTGCTTGGATTGCGGCCTACATGGGGATGAATGGCCTATACTGCTTGGATTGTGGCCTAAATGGGGATGAATGGGCTATACTGCTTGGATTGTGGCCTACATGGGAATGGATGGGCTATACTGCTTGGATTGTGGCCTACATGGGGGTGAATGGGCTATACTGCTTGGATTGTGGCCTACATGGGGATGAATGAGCTATACTGCTTGGATTGTGGCCTAGATTGGGTCCAGCTTAGGGGTATGACGGGCGAAGTTGCATGATGCTTTGTCTTGTGTTTTGCAGGCATAATGAGTGACAACTTCTTCTCCCATGAGTTTCTACCCCAATTTATTGATTTGTACTGGCAACTCCCATGTCTTTGGAATGTCCAGACCAAGGAGTACTTTAACCGGGTTTGAAGGCAGGCAGCTTGTGAGCAACTGGTCCAGCTATGCAAGCAGATCAAACCCGATGCTACTGACAAATATGTCAGACACAAGATTGCCAACATGAGGATGACATATGTGAGGGAGGTAAAAACAATACAAGAGTCCCAGAAGTCAGGAACTGCAGCATCTGCTGTCTATGTACCAAAGCTTGGTGTTTTGACAGCCTGCTTTTTCTGAGGAACCCATCTGAGGCCAGACCATCTCTATCCACTCTGCCCTCTACCTCTGCTGAGGCCATGGCTCCTAGACCTGAAGATGAAGATGTGAAGGAGACCGTCTTGACCCAGGTATAGTGTTGGTGAACATATTGTAAAGATAAAATACAATGCTAATAACTAATCCTTATTGGGCAAATATTTGAGCCTTAACACATTTGTTTCAATATCCAAACACATTTGTGGCCTAAAGTCCTTTTTAGGATAAATTCAAATGCTGGTGCCAGAATGCTAGTGTTTTGTATTTCTAATTATTCAATTAGCAACAGTCATGAAATATACATTTGTTTGGCTTGATAACCCACACAAACAAATATATTCAAATAATGTCACTTTTTATACACAAGAAAGTGTCACAGAGACGGTGACAGAGGAGTAAGCCGCTGGGCCATTACGGAGTACATCGAGCTCCATGAAAATGTGCCTCCACCTCCTTCACCTCCACCACCTACACCAGTTCACCACCCATCACAACCACCACACCACCATGCTGGCCAGTGGCAATTTGATCCCCATGGCCCCTACCAACAGCCATGGCCTGGGCATTATGAGCTATACCCCCATTGATGGGTTTCTTCAATTTCCTGTATTTTTGTTGTTCTTCTTTGAGTTTGTTTTTTTATTTAACCCATCTTGATTATGTTAAGCAGCTACCCAGTGGTCGGACATTGAACTTTACAAGAGAGATGGCCTGCATCCCTCACGCAAGGGCACTGAGCTTCTTGGTATGGAATTTAGGAACTTTATGGACATGCATTTAAACTGAGAAATGGGGGCAGAGATGTAATTGTTGAGGAGAGTTTCTGTCCCCAGCAGGTTGAAACATATGTGAGGGTTTGTGTTGGTAATGACTGGGCTGATGAGGTGGTCACTTCAGCTGAAGTTTCTTTTTTTTTTTTTTTAAGATATTTTTTATTAATTATAAAAGACATACAAACATAGAAACTAACAACCGCCCTTCGGGCATCACACCTGACAAGCAAGTGCAGAATATTAGCGACTTGTACATGGTCAATAAAATTTTTTCCAATTACATTTTTCAACAAATGGCATGTGGGTATATCTCTAAATAGCCAGGCTGGAGTCCAATAGGTATATAACATAGCATATTAATATTTATGGTAGGCCGGGCGGGCCAGTACCGACCCGGAGCAGATTAAGTGGAGTTGATCTCAAGGCAAAATGGGGCATAACATAAGAGGACTAGCTAACCATCTGTCCCAGATCTTATGGAATCCTTTACTCCTTTTCCTAAAGTCAAAGGTGATTTTATATAAGGGTAGTGCTTCATTCACCAATTTCAACCACAAGGTTTTGTTTAGTGTCTGTGAGCTCTTCCATGTCAACAAGAGAGACCTCTTCGCGTAAAAGAAAAGGATACGAAGAAGTCTCTTTGCCAAAGCAGGCAGTGATAAATCCCCAAAAATTCCCAGGAGGCAGTTCTTGGGGTTGATAATATTGGGGAGGCCCAGAGCCATCGAGATGAAGGAGCCAATGTCTCTCCAGAAGTGCTGTACCATCGGACACGTCCAGAAGCAATGCAGAAAGTCTGCTTGTTGACCACAGCCCCTGAAGCATGTGTCTGTGGACGATAAACCCATTTTATAGAGTCTGTGAAGGATGAGGTGAGACTGGTGGAACACCTTAATTTCAATAACTCGGTCTCTAGAAGAGATTACCGACGATTTGAAGGTGTCAGAGAATTCCTATCAATCCTCTTCCGTTATTTGTATATCTGATTAGACCATCTAGTTTGGGCAATCCGAAATCTGGGGTTGATGTCCGCAGTTAAGATCATATAATAGGTTGAAATGAGTTTAGTGGTAGCCGGGTCCCTGAGCAATTTTTCTAGTGGTGGCATGCAGGGTAGGTTATCCAGGATGCCAAATTGCGCCCTGATTGCATGTCTCAATTGGTAATAATAAAATAGATAGGAATTTGGAAGGTCAAACTCCTGCTGGAGTTGTTGGAAGGGTTTAAAGCCCTGTGTATCAAAGAGATGACACAGGTACTTAACTCCCTTTGAGGACCATCTCATAGGGTCCGGTATAGACTCCAGTTCCCTAAGAGTGCCATTGTATCATAGGGGTGTGCTCGGTGAGGCGACCCATGACTCTCGAGCAAATTTGGTTTTAATTTTCCGAAAAAGAGAGAGGGACATGTGTATTATAGCTGTCCCCAGTCTATTGGGGGCACGGTTTCTGTAGATCACGTTGTGGAGTGTCTCCATAGAGGAGACAATAGCTCCCTCTGTACTAGTACAGGCATTAGTTTCATTGGGATGTAGCCAGTCATGGATGGATACTAAATGGGAGGCCTGGTAGTATAGGTAAAAATTAGGGAAGGCCAGGCCAGCTAAGTGGGAGGGAAGTCGGAGTGTCTCAAGAGCTATTCTAGGTGACCCGCCCCGCCAAAGGAAAGTGGTGCATATGGAATCAATGCGTTTAAAAATAGATTTTGGGACCCTACATGGAGCATTGGCCAGAACATAGAGTAACTTGGGGAGGTAGATCATATTAATGATGTTAGCCCTGCCCATGAGATCTAGCGGGAGATCCATCCATTTCTGAATGTGCTCTTGTAATTGATTTAGAAAAGGGCATATATTATTCTCAATGTACCGAGAGAGTGGTAATTGTACCATCACGCCCAGGTACCTAAATGAGGAGACAACCTGTAGTTCTGACCCCACATAGATCAATGGTGTGGCTGCCTGGTCCAGGGGGAGGAGGGTAAACTTTTCCCAATTCACCCTAAAGCCCGAGCAGTCACCAAACATGTTAATAAGGTCTAGTAGGTTTTTAAGGGAGTCCTGTGGATCCGCCAAGTATACCAAAGTATTGTCAGCATAGAGTGATATACGTTCTTCTATAGTCCCAATAGGGAGGCCTTTTATTTGGGAAGTGTTACGGATTTGTATGGCCAGGGGCTCCATGGCCAGGGTGAACAGGAGAGGGGATAAAGGACACCCCTGTCTGGTTCCCCTGGTAATCGGAAACGCCTCAGTCACCGAGAAGTTAACCCTGATATGGGCCATTGGGGAGCAATATAGGAGTCTGATCCAGGCTATCATGCGTGGACCAAATCCATAGTCCTCCAGGATTTTAAATACTTCTGAAAAGAAGGATCATTGATCACCTAAAAGTACACAGCTTGCTGGACCCAAAGCAGCATGGCTTTACTGAGGACAGATCATGTCAGACAAATCTGATTGAATTCTTTGACTATATTACCAGTGTTTTGGACCAGGGTGGTGCTGTGGACATAGCGTATCTTGATTTCAGCAAGGCATTTGATACAGTTCCACATAATGATCTAATATAAAAGTTGTACAAGCTAGGACTTAACCCTTGGGTGGTTCAGTGGATATGCAGTTGGCTAAAGGATAGATCCCAGAGTGTGGTTGTAAATGGGGTTCACTCAGAGCAGAGACCAGTCACTAGTGGAGTACCACAAGGCTCTGTACTGGGTCCTGTTATATTTAACCTTTATGTAAGTGATATAACTAAAGGTTTGTTGGGCAATGTGTGTCTCTTTGCTGATGATACAAAGGTGTGTAATAGGGTTGATATCCCTGGAGGTGTCTGTAACACGGAACATGATTTGGCTTTGCTGGAAGATTGGTCAAAGCAGTGGAGACTGTAGTTCAATATTTCTAAATGTAAAATAATGCATCTAAGGAAAAAGAATCAGCTTAGAGAGTACAGCATTGGGGGTACAGTGTTTATTTCAGATGATTGCAATATAAGCAAACAGTGTGACCAGGCAGTGGGAAAAACAAACAGAATTCTGAGATGTATCAGTAGAGGGATCACCAGCAGGAGGAAGGAGGTTCTGATTCCTCTATATAGATCTTTAGTGAGACCTCAATTAGAATACTGTGTCCAGTTATGGAGACCTCACTACAAAAAGATATTGATAAGATAGAACGAGTTCAGAGACGGGTAACAAAAATGGTGAAAGGAGATAAAACATATCAAGAATGACTTCAGGAACTTAATATGTACAGTCTGGAGGAAAGAAGGAAGAGGGGAGACATGATTGAAGCCTTTAAATACATCAAGGGAGTGAATACGGTTCAGGAGGGCAGTCTTTTCAATATGAAACCAAGATCAAGAACACGGGGACATGACCTCAAACTAATTGGAGGGAAGTTCAAAACTAATCTTAGAAAGTATTATTTTACTGAAAGGGTGGTTGATGATTGGAATAAACTACCAACAGAGGTTGTGAGACAGTCAACAGTAAATGGCTTCAAGCATGCTTGGGATAAACATAAATCTATAGTCAGACAACAAGGTTAATGTGTAAAAAAAAATAAAAAAAAATAAAAAGGGGCAGACTCGATGGACTACTCAGTCTTTTTCTGCCTTCACTTTTCTATGTTTCTATGTTTTTTCTGTTTCTATTTAATTTGCAGAAAAAAATGCATTTCTAATTTAATTTATGTTCATTATTCTGGAAAATAAAGAATAATGAAAATAACAATACTTGCCTATGTTTTTGGAGTCAAATGACAGGTTTGAAGTAGGCAGTTACATTAAAAAGAAAAGTCAGAACAATTAGCAAGGAACAAATAATACTTTAAATTTGGTAATTAGATTTCAGAGATAATGATATTGGGGAAATGTTCAATAGAATTAAAGAGATTCACAATAATGCCAATTATATTTCTATCACTACACTGTTTTTCGCTATTAGAATTCAATTGCTGATAGACAAACGAATATGCATTGGGAAATAAGAACGTAGGTTTGCACGAATGGACACTTCTGGATGTTCCTGACTTGGAGCATGCGTGTTTTTGCAGGTACAACTTGTTGGACCAACTTCTCTATACACGCGGTACAACAGTCGTACGAACGCTTGTCGTACAACCAAAGTTTTCTAGTTTGCTCATCCAACCACTGTGTACGACCGTCGTACGTCGGCTGTTCTAATCGCTAGTACTAACGGTCAGATGATCGTACAACGAGCGGTCGTACGACCGTTTTCATACGACCGTTGCACTGTGTGTACAAGGCTTAAGGGTCTCAAGAAATTAAATAGGTGATTGGCACCATAGATTGTAAACTCTATAACTTTCACAAAGACCAAATAATATACACCTATTTGGGTTATTCTTACCAAAGATATGTAGCAGTATAAATTTTGGCCAAAACTTATGAAGAAAAACTACTAATTAGCAAAATTGTATAACAGAAACAAAGAAAAGTGCATTTTTTTTTACCGAATTTTCTGTCTTTTTCTATTTATAGCGCAAAAATTAAAAGCCCCAATGGTGATCAAATACTCTATTTGTGTGAAAAAAAGGACAAAAATTTCATATGTAGTATGACTGAATAATTGTCATTCAAATTGTAATCTTATGAAAAACTGTCAAAGCAAAACGTGACTTTGTAATAATGTTTTCGACAACCCTAATTTTACTCGGTAAAGAACATTTTTTTTAGAACTAATCTTTATATAAAGTCGCCGTGAAGTCCAGTTAAACATGTGTTCGCTGTTTTGAAAACAGTCCCTGACATGACATATAGACACGTAATGACATGCAGATTGCGTCATATATAGACATGTAATGACGTGCAAATTGGTGAACTGGTGACCCGTGAATTTGGGGGAAAGATTGGTCTGGTTAAAAGTCGAAAGTCACAAGAGTGTTAAACTTACTGTTAATAAGTCAGTATGATGTATACTTTAAAAACAGGAAAAAAAGTGTGTTTATCTCATAAACTAGTGGTAACCCCGAAAATTAAAAACGCGATATTT
>BLSH010177001.1:47920-61515 GCA_018402905.1 Glandirana rugosa | reverse complement strand
TGAATGGTCACACTACACTCACAAAACTGACACTAAAGTAAAAATGAATGGTCACACTACACTCACAAAACCGACACTAAAGTAAAAATGAATGGTCACACTAAACTCACAAAACTGACACTAAAGTAAAAATGAATGGTCATACTACACTCACAAAACTGACACTAAAATGTGCACTAGCGCACTATTGTACTGAAATTTAAAACTGTAAGGCACTAAATTTGACAAAGCCTAGGCAGAAGCTCTTAACTCCTTATGGGCAATAGAATGTCTGTTGCTCTAGAAACAGACTGTCTCTCATTTATTTTATTCATATTGAAATTAAAGAGGAGTTCTAGTCATTTGTTTGTTTATTAAAAGTCAGCAGCTACAAAAAAGTGTATAAAGTTAATAAACAGCGGCTTACCTGTCCCATGGTCCAGCGGTGTACTCACCACAGCTGTGTTCTTCCAGTGTCTTCCCTTGGTGGCACCGACAGCTCTACTATGGGCCCCTGGCTGCGACAGCTTGCAGCTTCACAGCCAGGTGCCCGCTGCGCTTGCGCGAGTGGCGCTGCAGTCTGCGACTGGCCCCGAAGTCTTCTAGGACATGTCATATGTCCCAGAAGACTTCGGGAGGGAGAGCTTCTGCTTCTATTCCCCTAGGCGACCGGAACGAAAGTGGGAGCAGGTGGCTGTCAAATTTGGGTACCTGCTCCCCCCCTCTTCCCCAAAAGCTCAGTCACAAACAGGAGCCGGGGAGGAGGTCTTAAAGCGGTAGTTGCACTTTTGGGTTGAACTTAAAGAGCAACATGACAACATGAGACAACATGAGAAGCAGGTTTGAACAGTCTCCTAGTTATATACAGTATCTCACAAAAGTGAGTACACCCCTCACATTTCTGTAAATATTTTATTCTATCTTTTCATGTGACAAGAAATTACACTTGGCTACAATGTAAAGTAGTGAGTGTACAGCTTGTATAACAGTGTACATTTTATGTCCCCTCAAAATAACTCAACACACAGCCATTAATGTCTAAACCGCTGGTTGAAGCGGTGAAAATGTCCAAACTGGGCCCAAAGTCTCAATATTTTGTTTGGTCACCATCATTTTCCAGCACTGACTTAACCCTCTTGGGCATGGAGGTTACCAGAGCTTCACATATTGCCACTGGAGTCCCCTTCCACTCCTCCATGACGACATCACAGAGTTGGTGGATGTTAGAGACCTTGTGCCTTCCGTTTGAGGATGCCCCACAGATGCTCAATAGGGTTTAGGTCTGGAGACATGCTTGGCCTGTCCATCACCTTTACCCTCGGCTTCTTTAGCAAGGCAGTGGTTGTCTTGGAGGTGTGTTTGGGGTCATTATCATGTTGGAATAATGCCCTGCGGCCCAGTCTCCAAAGGGAAAGGATCAAGAGGCAAGATACACTTGTCTTTGTACTCCTGACCTAGTTGTTGCCATTCACACTTGACACCATCTGAACTAAACCAAATAAGTTTATCATGCTCTCATCAGACCACAGGAAATGGTTCCAGTAATTCGTGTCCTTAGTTTGTTTGTCTTTATTTCTTTCTTGGCTTTAGAAGAGGCTTCTGTCTGGGATGACAGCCATTCAGACCAATTTAATGGTCTGAGCACTGACAGGCTGGCCTGGAGTTCATTGATGGAACCATGGATGCCAACATGTACTGCGACATACTAAAGCAGAACATGATCCCCTCCCTTGAG
Source organism: Glandirana rugosa (assembly GCA_018402905.1). NCBI lineage: Eukaryota > Metazoa > Chordata > Amphibia > Anura > Ranidae > Glandirana > Glandirana rugosa. The sequence continues at coordinate 59,801 of BLSH010177001.1, read as the reverse complement.
AGACTGGGCCACAGGGCAGTATTCCAAAATGATAACAACCCCAAACACACCTCCAAGAAGACCACTGCCTTACTAAGGAAGGTGAGGGTAAAGGTGATGGGCTGGCCAAGTATGTCGCCAGACCTAAACCCTATTGAGCATCTGTGGGGCATCCTCAAATGGAAGGTGGAGGAGCACAAGGTCTCTAACATCCACCAGCTCTGTGATGTTGTCATGGAGGAGTGGAAGAGGACTTCAGTGGCAACCTGTGAAGCTCTGGTGAACTCCATGTCCAAGAGGGTTAAGGCAGTGCTGGAAAATAATGGTGGCCACACAAAATATTGACACTTTGGGCCCAATTTGGTCATTTTCACTTAGGGGTGTACTCACATTTGTTGTCAGCGGTTTAGACATTAATGGCTGTGTGTTGTTATTTTGAGGGGACAGCAAATTTACACTGTTATACAAGCTGTACCCTATAGGACATGTCAGAGGCATGCAGACATGGTACACAAGGACATGTCAGAGGCTGCTGACATGTATGGGAGGACATGTCAGAGGCTGCTGACATTGTATAGGAGGACATGTCAGAGGCTGCTGACGTGGTACAGGAGAACATGTCAGAGTCTGCTGACATGGTACAGGAGGACATGTCAGAGGCTGCTGACATGGTACAGGAGGACACGTCAGAGGCTGCGTACATGGTACAGGAGGACACGTCAGAGGCTGCACATGATACAGGAGATGCAGAAGTTGCACACATGATTCAAGAGATGCAGAGGCTGCACACATGATACAGGAGATGCAGAGGCTGCACACATGATACAGGAGATGCAGAGGCTGCACACCCAATACAGGAGAGGCAGAGATTTCACACATGATACAGGTGATTGAGACGTTGCACACATGATACAAGAGATGCAGATGCTGCACACATGATACAGGAGAGGCAGATGCAGAGGCTGCACACATGCTACAGGAAATGCAGAGGCTGCACACATGATACAGTAGATGCAAAGGCTGAACACATGATAAAGGAGATGCAGTGGATGCACTCATGATACAGGAGATGCACAGGCTGACACATGATACAGGAGAGGCAGATGCAGAGGCTGCACATTTGATACAGGAGATGCAGAGGCTGCATACATGATACAGGAGATGCAGAGGCTGCACACATGATACAGGAGATGGAGAGGCTGCACACATGATACAGGACAGCAATAACAGGAGGTGGTCAGAGGCTGCGGAGGGGTCTGTGACGAGGCATGCACCACTGCTGAGACCTCACACTCCACTGCCACTGCTGCCTTACATTTATAAATGGCACCGCCTGGCACAATTACTTCACTGCGCATGCGCCCGACTGTCCAAAAATGGCCGAATGTGTACGGTCTTTCTTGAGCGGCAGCGCATGTACAGTTGACATGTGGGCCCGGGCCCATAGCCATATTTTTTTATGGGCACCACTGACCTCAAAGCAGCCCCAGGACATGCAGCCTTGCCGGCCTACTGGGAAATTTCCAGCTAGGTATATATATATATGTGACTAAGGGTGGGCAGGACACTGGTTAGCTGTAATATGTTAAAAGTTTGTTCTTGGATTTATATCCTTTAAAGCAGGGATAAGCAATTAGTGGACCTCCAGCTGTTGCAAAACTACAAGTCCCATCATGCCTCTGCCTCTGGGTGTCATGCTTGTGACTGTCAGAGTCTTGCTATGCATCATGGGACTTGTAGTTCTGCAACATCTGGAGGTCCGCTAATTGCATATCCCTGCTTTAAAGGATAATCATAAATGTCCTACAACTTCTCACATGAGGGGGTAGAGGGTGAATGCTGTCATTGTAATCTTTGCTAAAGGTATTTCCCCTTATGATCCTGTATTAACCACCTCAGCCTCGGAAGGATTTCCCAGTTTAGGACCAGAGCACTTTTTGCGATTTGGCACTGCGTCGCTTTAACTGACAATTGCACAGTCGTGCGACGTTGCAACCAAACAAAATGTGCGTCCTTTTTTCCCACAAATAGAGCTTTCTTTTGGTAGTATTTGATCACCTCTGCCTCATTTCTGATCACCGCTATAAACAAAAGAGGAGCGGCGATTTTGCAAAAAAAAAACAATATTTCTTACTTTTTGCTATAATACATGTCCAAAAAAAAAATATAAAAAAAACTTTTTTCATCAGTTTTGGTTGATTTATATTCTTCCTCATATTCTTGGTTAAAAAAAATCACAATCGGCGTATATTGATTGGTTTGCGCAAAAGTTGCCACGTTTATGAATGATGAGAATTAATTTATGGGGTTTTTATTTTTTTTTAAATTTTTACTAGTAATGGCGGAGATCTGCCATTTCATATGACGTCCTCAGGATAACAAGCCGCCACGCGCCCGGGGGGGCACGCATCGCGGCGATTGGTGGTGTGGGAGGTCAGTCTGACCCCCCGCAATGCCGATCTCGGTAAAGTGCTTCCATTCGAAGCACTTTACCAAGTGATCAGCCGTGACCAATCACGGCTGGTCACAGTGTAACACAGGAAAGCCGTTTATCGGCTGTCCTGTACTCAGGTCTGCAGACCTGAGGAGTGGAGAGCCGATCGGCTGCTCTCCTGACAGGGAGGGTTTGTGCTGATGATTTATCAGCACTGCCCTCCCTCGGATCGCCACCCTAGACCACCAGGGAGCCTGCCCAGGGACCACCAGGGATGTGCCCACCCAGGACCACCAGTGAGCCGACCAGGGACCACCAGGGAGCCGATCTGGACCACCAGGGAGACCCCCTAGACCACCAGGTAAGAGACATAGTGCCCAATGTGGATGACGCTCAGTGCCACCTTCAAATGCCCCTATCAGTATATATACCCACCAGTGCCCACCAGTGCCCCTATCAGTGCTTACCAGTGCCCCTATCAATGCATACCAGTGCCACATATCAGTGCCCACCATTGCCACCTACCAGTGCCCACCTATCAGTGCCCATCAGTGCCACCTATCAGTGCCCAGTGCCGCCTATGAGTGCCAATCAGTGCTGTCTATGAGTGCCCATCAGTGTCAATTAGCAGTGTCCGTCAGTGCTGCATATCAGTGCCCATCAGTGCTGTTTATCAGTGCCACCTATCAGTACCCGTCAGTGCTGCTTATCAGTGCCGCCTAACAGTGCTCATCATTGCTGCATATAAGTGCCTCATCATCAGTGCCACCTCATCAGTGCCGCTTCATCAGTGCCAATCAGTACTGCCACATCAGTGCCAGTCAGTGTAGCCTCATCAGTGCCCACCAGTGATGGAGAAAATTTACTTATTTACAAAGTTTTGTGACAAAAATAGAGATTTTTTTTTCCCGAAATTTTTTTATATTTGTAGCGCAAAAAATAAAAACTGCAGGGGTGATCAAATACCACCAAAAGAAAGCTCTATTTGTGGGAACAAAATGACAAAAAATCTGTTTGGGTACAGCGTCGCACGACCGCGCAATTGTCATTCAAAGCGCAACAGCACTGAAAACTTAAAATTGGTCTGGTAGTAAAGTGTTCTAAGTGCATAGTATTGAAGTGGTTATACAGCGATCAATGCTATGAAAATGCATTGATTACTGTATAAATGTCACTGGCATGGAAGAGGTTAACCTGCAGGGGGCGCTTTAAGGGGTTAACTGTGTCCCTGTGTATGTTCTAGCTGTATGGGGGCTGGGCTCGCTGGGGGAGGGGAGTGATCGCGGCTCCCATACACAGGGAGCCTGCGATCATATCCATTCCTCCTCTGTCAGAAAGGAGATCCATGTTTACATACACGGACCCCCGTTCTGTCACTCTGGAGGAGCGATTGCAGGTAGCCGACGGACATCGAGTCCACCCTACCCGCTCCCTGGCTCCCCCGGAACACAGTGAGCACGCGTTCACAATACTCGTTCTCGCGGCCGCTGTCATCTGACGGCGTTTCGCGATAACGAGTCAAGTTGCTGCTGTCAAGCCACTGTGGCCGGTCATCAACTGGTTAAACATGAGTGTCTGTAGCCTTTTTTTTTATAGTGATTAAACCTATATACACTTTAATAGGATGCCCCTGCATTTATAGTAAAGGCTGGACAGAAAAGTACATTAAAAGATCATTAAAGCACCTGTGTTTAGGCTTTGATTATATTCTACCATTTATAAAATATTTCAATAAAGGCAAAGAAGAAGGTGCTAAATTCTGATTAACATTTTATTACCTGACCTGCCACTCATCTAGATTATTCAGGGCTGACCTAGCAATGCCTTTCCGTAACGGGAAATTGAAAAAAATGTGCATTTAATTAACAAGGTAATGGATCACTTGGATTTGATGAATGCATGTAATATCTCCTTTTCATTACAAATATTAAATTCTATGCTACACCTGAAATTATGAAGATGTCTACAATGATACGATTATCACTATCTTAAATAATTATATTTCTTTATGAGAAAAGCCAAAATTTATCTATATTGACTGTATATAATTATAAATAAAAAAGAAAAATCATTACACACACATATATATATATATAGACCATATACCCAAACGGTACATACAACAATATTTTAACATAATTAAACTTAATATTTAGACGTTCCATAAGGATACATAATGGATACATTGGCACAGTAATTAAGACATCCATAGACAAACAGTAATCATAATAACATAACTGGCTTTCAGAGATTGGTAGATCCTAACTTGTAAAGGAAATAATAGTCAAATTTAAAGCCCAAAAAAAGAACCTCTATATTATTATAATACCATATTTCCCTAATCTTTTTCCGTCAGCCTTATGTTTTACTTCAAAACAAAGATACAGAAAAAGCAAAATAAGAAGAAAAAAAAAAAAGGAAGATCTTTCTATGAAAAATATTTTACAAATTCTGAATTTCTGAAATGTTTACACATCACCCATATATCTCTATACACATCTGATTTCATGTTTTCCCATGAGACTAACTCATATATATATATGTGTGTGTGTGTGTGTGTGTGTGTGTGTGTAGTCTTTTTGATAGACCCGTAGGTAAATTGTTTTCCCTTGCTTACTAAAAAGCTATAATTGCAGTGTATTTTATTATGGAGGTTTTCCAGGGTTAAACATTTTTACCTGTTACTTTAGCCCTTGTGAGATAAATTTGGCCCTACAAAGGGATATTCATGTGAACCCATGGTTATCATTTAATCTGGATAGTCAGGCTGCTATATGTTCCTTCTAGAAAATGGATTTTTGATTACATACTTACCTTACCGTAATCTTCTTTTCCTGGTGCATCTTCATGGCAGCATACATTCGTTTGTGGCTCCGACCCCTCAACCTGATAGAACTGGTTAGTTATAAGTTTGAGGTGTATCCTACCTGCAGCATTCTATTTAACTGTCACCACAAGGGTGGGAGTCTGTATGTTGCCATAGATGCATCAGGAAAGGAAATTTACGGAAAGCTGAGTATACAGTTTTCCATTTTCCTGCCACCAAGAAGAAGATGATACCTGCAGACAATGGCCACATAAGCATCCAGCATGCATGGGTAGAAAAAAACACCATGTGCTTACCCAGAAAAGCCTTAAATACATTTAAAACTGCTACCTGTGGCCAGCAGTGATAACATCACCACTCGATTTTGCTTAAATCATGGCCATGGCTCACGGTGCCATCTTGGAAAAGGGTAAGCCTGGAAAACTGCACACAGCGACCACATCACTTCCTGTCTCACATGCTCAGTGTGTGCTTTTGCTGCTGCTGACATCTTGCAGGTGCAGAAAAGACACTGAAAAACAAGAGAAAACAAAGGCAAAAATGCTATCACTCCCTCCAAAGTATGTTTAAAGTTTTCTTTGACAGGCCATGCCCCCCAGACCACCAGAATGGGGCTCTGCGTATAAAGCTCATATAGAGACTGCACAAGAGGGACTTCTACTCAGGAGAGGCTGAACCTGGCTGAGAAGACGTCACGGTAAGCTTAAAGGTAACCAGTCCTATCAGGTTGAGGGGCAGAGCCACAACCTAGTGTGTGCTGCCATAATGTTCCAGGAAATACATTTTCCCTATCCTAGGGAAATGGGGAAAGTATTGGTCATTTTGGTTTATTAGAATATATATAGGCTATCTGTACAGCTGCAACATATTTTTGGTTTATAATTAGTTTAAAAAATAGTGTTACTATATACATGTTATTTTATAATTTGTCCTAAAAACCACTTGCTGCATGAGGCAATGTTTTTCTTTTTCACACATGCTAAAATCAGAATTTTTTTGCTAGAAAATTACTTAGAACCCCTAAAAAGTATATATTTTCTGAAAGCAGAGACCCTGAAAAATAAACCATGGTTGTTGGATTTGTTTATTTCTTACACAATGGGGTTGATTTACTAAAACTGGAGAGTGCAAAATCTAGTGCAGCTGTGCATGGTGGCCAATCAGCTTCTAACTTCAATTTGTTCAATTAAGCTTTGACAAAAAAAAAATGGAAGCTGATTGGTTTCTATGCAGAGTTGCACCAGATTTTGCACACTCCAGTTTTAGAAAATTAGTCCCATTATGTGTGCATATGTTTATTAAAAACACATTTTCAAGAAAAAAATGCACAAAAATAATTCTTCGTGCACACAAACACAATATAATACCCAATTTTTTGGTAAAATATAAAATATGATGTTGTATCGAGTAAATAGATTCCAAACATGTCAAGATTCCAAATTGTGCTCGCTTGTGAAATATCAACAAGCTATGGAACTTAACATTTTTCATAGGCGATGGTTTACAAGTTTACAGGTTATCATTGTAGAGTTAATCATGAATGATAGCCCTAGAATTATTGCTCTCATTCTGATATTAGCAGTGATACCTCACATGTGTGGTGCACTTGCTGTTTACATACATGGTCAGGACCTACGCATGTGTTGGCATTTGCGTGTATGCATGGAGGGATCGGGATGCTTTTAATTTTTTTAAAATAATTTTTATTTATTTTGTTACAATTTATTTCTTTACACTTTTTTTTACTTTTTTTCATTTAACTTTCTTACTATCACAATGTGGCTACAGTAAAAGTGATTGGGTGACTGTAGAGCCATCCAGATTACTTTTATTGAGCAGCCAACCGCCAGGTGTAAAAAATTATACCAAGGCCATGAGCTTGTTATAACCACTTGCTGCAAGGACATTCTTGTACATTCTGTGACAGCAAGCTGTTAAAATGACCCTAAATTATGATTTTGGTTCAAAACATACAAAGCTTACAAATGAAATAAGGTTGTCTTTTTTAATTGTATATATTATAAACGTGACACTAAAAAAATGATTGATTGAATGAAGCAAATAAAAACAAAGAAAATATATATATTAATAGTTAATTAAAATAGAAATAAATGAAAAAATTGCAGGAAAGTAATAGCTGAATTGAGAAGGGGAAGAAGTTAATTAGGGTAAACTAAGGGTTGAAAAAGGGATAAAGAGAGACAAATTATATTTTAAAAAAACTTTTTTTTTTTTTTACTTGTCAGGCTTCTATAACTGACAGTATCTGCAGAACGAAGTCCATCCCTTTGATCTGCAGATGAATGAAACAGAGTAGATACAAAAGTAACAACGGTATTAATAAACATTGTGCCAGACTGTTCTCTTGATAGCAGCAACTGCTAGAGCTGCTGTATTTACACAGCAACTTCCATTTTTTTGGTAAAAGTTGACAATTTCCAGCACAGAGCAGTGGTGCAGGAGTACCTGATGTGCTACACATGCCCTGTATATTTCTGACTTTTTTGGAAATGTGCAGCATGACAAGTGTACTCAACAAGTTAAACGAAACAGTTTCTTAACAGAGCTATGTGAATGAATGACGTGACTGTGTGGGCAGAACCCCACATGGCCATGCTGATTTCAAAAAGTGACAGCTAGTATGGGGAGCTGATACGCTGTACGTATCACGGGTAATAAGTAGAGCTCTACTTATTACCCGTGATACGGACACTGGCCGGTTTCGCTTTCATTTTAGCTTTTCCATGTAAGTAGGATTTTAATGATTCAAATAAACAGTTCAGACAGTATTACACTATAGAGTTTCCTTCTCTTTGTTTGGTGCGTGGATGACTGTTTGGGAGACACATACTAATGGCCCGTGGCAGTCTGCAGGGGCGATCTATCTACCACTGCCTGTGAGGAGGATTGATTAACCAAGTCCAGACTCCGAGCTGGGTTTTAGCTACATGCCTGCTATATGTCGATATCTGGTAAGCCTCCCTACAATTGGTGGTGGATTTACACATTCTTAGTGGCGCACTGGGTGTCATCATCCTTGGGATCTGAGCACCTTTATCCACGGCTTGCCATTTTGTCAATATAGACGTTTATGTGCTATCTGCACATCGGTGGACACTATCTATATGATTTTGTAATTGGGAATCAATACCCAATATTACCATTTTCTTTAGGAACATTTATTTTATTTTTTATCTATGTGATTTGATTATCTACTATCCAAAAGCTGGGTATTGTGTTATCATAAGATTTTTTCAGATATTCATATATTTTCTTCATTTTATTTATTGGTTTATATAATTTATTTGTATTATCTCCTGTTTCGGATTTATTCTCTAATTCAATCTAGCGCAGCCTTCCATCTAAAGATTGGTAGAGCATGTAACATGTTCCTAAAGGTGAACTTATCCTTTAAGACACATGTGAGATTGTTGTTAGCTCTGCTCCATAACCACTAATACAATTCTGATATGTTGTAGAATGCTTATTAACTACTTCAAGACCGGACTATTTCAACCCCTTACTGTCCAGGCAATTTTTCAGATTTCAGCTCTGTTTTCAATGAATATGTAAAGGTAAAAAGAAAAATATTACATTTATCCAGCAAAAAAAAAAATTGGTGTATATTATTTAGTCTGTGTGAAAGTTTTTTTGTTTTTTTTTCCATAAGGTTTATTGAAATGTAATTAGAGTTTACAGAGTATCATTGGCAAATGAACATATTGAACTCCAACATAAAGAATTCAGTCACAAAGTTTTAGGTTACATCAATGATCATCTATTGTAACATCAATAAACTATCAATTCGTTATTTTCAATAGAAGAGTTTGGTATATTAATCTCGTGGTATCTTAGTCTTGCTTTCATGTCTTGTATTACCGATAGGGTATTTACCGTGTCGTCTCGTGTTGGTTGCAGGGATTTTAACCTTTGGGGGAGTGGGAGTATGTCAAGCTAGTCTGTGCGGGACTAGTATCATGGGGGGTGTATATGGGGTGAGGGAGGCTATGGTGGGTGGGATAGGGGGTATGCGGGTAAGGGGGATAGGGGGGAGGGGGGGTCGAGGGTCGAGAACCCCAACGCTCGGGTCCGTCGGCCGGGTCAGTCAAGGGATGAAGTTGTGTATATTCGGTGAAGGTTGGTCTTCTCTTGTGCCCCTCTTCTTATTACGGAGGAGGGGGATAAGGAGTGGTTCTAGATTACCCCCCTCTCTCTTCCCCTGTGTGGGGGAGGGGGGGCTTGGTTATGTTAGTTAAGTGCTTGTATGTTTTGTAAGAAGGCATTGAGGTGTTTTGCGATGTGTACGATGTTTCCGTGTGCGGTATTAAGGAGTGTCTGTTAGGGTCTTGAATCTATCAGAGGTGTAGAAGTGGTTCCAGCACGCCCATGTACGCGAGAATTTATCCGGGCGATCATGGGCAATCGCAATGAGCTCTTCCATCTCTGCAGTTTTCTGAACTCGTAGGAGCCATTCTTTGATAGTGGGGGGGTGAGTTGATCCCCAATGAAGAGGGATACACATTTTAGCTGAGTTTAATAACGGTGGGATCAGGGTTTTGCGGTATTGATGTATGGGAATGTCTGAGAGGTGGAGAAGGAATTGTGTTGGGGTATTGTCTAGCGTGAACGTTGAAATATCTGCTATCAGGTCTCTGACTTGGTTCCAGAATGGTTGGATTAGTGGACATGACCACCAAATGTGTGTCAGGGTGCCTATCTCGTCCGTACATCTCCAGCATTTGTCTGACAAAGCTGGGTTAATTTTATGGAGCAATACTGGAGTTCTGTACCAGCGGGACAGCACTTTGTAACTGTTCTCTTGAGTTGAAACATTGAGAGAAGATTTGTGTGTAAGCGTGGAAATGTTTTCCCATTGTGTTTCTGTTAAGTTGATATTTAGTTCCTTTTCCCAGTTGGCACACATTTTGGAAGATTTCATGGGACATTTGGAGGTGAGGATGTTATAAATAGTGGATATCAAATGTTGTTGCGGTAATTCCTGCGTGCAAAGAGATTCAAATGGGGTCAGGGGGCGAGAGACGGCGAGGTCTCGGTTAATGGATGTTAGGAGGTGTCTTATTTGGAAGTATGTCCAGAGAGGGCATGCTGTTAAGGTATGTTTTGTGGGCAAAGCGGTTCTATCTAACAGCTTATTATTTTGGAAGAAGTGATAGGCACGTATTTCTTTATGTGGCCACATGTCTTTCAGAAAATTCTCTGACATACCTGGAGGAAAGGCTGGGTTGAGTTTTAAGGAGGTGAGCGGGCCTGGGATAGATGATATTTTAAGTGTTTTGCATGCTGTTTTGAAGCAGAGAAGCGTAGTGTTTATGAGTGGGTGAGACTTGAGGTTTGAGGGTATGTCTGATGTCAATAGCCAGGGAGAGGACTGTATTGGGAGGGGAGAAAAGGAGTTTTCTAGGGATACCCAGTCCTTGTGTGGTCCATGTATCGACCAGTCTACTATTCTGGCTAGGTGGCTCGCCCAGTAATAGCATTGAAGGTTTGGGAGGCCTATACCTCCTTTTGTCTTGGGTTTTGACAGTTGTTTGAAAGGGAGCCTGGCCCTTTTTTGTCTCCATAGAAAGCTGGAGCACACTTTATTGAAAGATTGGAAGAAGGAGGACGGGATTTTGATAGGAATGGTTTGGAAGAAATAGAGTAAGCGGGGAAGAACATTCATTTTAACTGTGTGAAAGTTATAGGCTCGGCTCACATTACAGGGACTTGGGATTCGCCTTGTGTTGCCCCAAGTCACCCCATATCGCTTGACATCAGAAATCCCATTGAAGTGCATGAGAGCCGTCTTAAGGTACACTACTGAAGTCGCTGCGACTTCAAAAAAGGTACTACTTCAAGACGACTTATATCCGACTTGTGCCCATAGAATTCAATGGAAGTTGCCTCCAAGTCGGATCCCCATGTTTATTAAAGCGACTTTATAGGAAAAAAAAAATAATTTTACCCAGGTACTCCCCACGAATTACCCAGGCAACCCCCTCCCTCCTACAGAGATGATTCTCTGATTGGCCACAGGCAAAGTAGCTTGTCATGGAGGTCGCTTTAGGACGCGTTGTAAGTTGCACAAAGTCGCACTGAAGTCACCCTGAAGTTTCGCTGAAGTCACGTTTAAATCACCTTGCAAAGTTGTGCCTAAAGTCGGATCGCCCCTGTGTGAACTGGCCCATAGAGTCTACAAACTATGGTTTACTGTATAGTATATACACTGTATGCAGAATTATTAGGCAAATGAGTATTTTGACCACATCATCCTCTTTATGCATGTTGTCTTACTCCAAGCTGTATAGGCTCGAAAGCCTACTAGGATTATTAAGACGTATGTCACATATATGATATGTCATTTGGTATCAAACATCTGAGATACCCGGTCAAGTGTGTCCCCGCTAGGCTGAAATCCGTGTTGAAACGTTCCACTAAATTTGCACTGAAGTCGCTTTGAAGTCCCACTGAAGTCACGCTGAAACACGTTGAATGTTGCGCAGGATTTCGCTGGAGGTACTGTTCGATGAAACGGACACCGGTTAGTCTCTTAGTAGAGACATCCTCCCTCCCCCAACGGACCCATTAAGCACCCCTCATGGACCCATTTTAATAAAAAAAAAAGGATATTTCAGCGAAAT
>BLSH010177001.1:21570-47231 GCA_018402905.1 Glandirana rugosa | reverse complement strand
TGAACAGTGTCTGGGAGGCTGTGGTTGCTGCTGCACGCAATGTTGATGGTGAACAGATCAAAACACTGACAGAATCCATGGATGGCAGGCTTTTGAGTGTCCTTGCAAAGAAAGGTGGCTATATTGGTCACTGATTTGTTTTTGTTTTGTTTTTGAATGTCAGAAATGTATATTTGTGAATTTTGAGATGTTATATTGGTTTCACTGCTGAAAATAAATAATTGAAATGGGTATATATTTGTTTTTTGTTAAGTTGCCTAATAATTATGCACAGTAATAGTCACCTGCACACACAGATATCCTCCTAAAATAGCTACAACTAAAAACAAACTAAAAACTACTTCCAAAAATATTCAGCTTTGATATTAATGAGTTTTTGGAATCATTGAGAACATGGTTGTTGTTCAATAATAAAAATATTCCTCAAAAATACAACTTGCCTAATAATTCTGCACTCCCTGTATTTTAAAATTGATCTATCTCTATGTTCTTACATGCCTATTTCAAATCTTGATGCCCTAAAAGGCCAGGACAGTAAAAATACCCCCAAAAGGACCACCTTTTGGAGAATAGACAGTCCATGGTATTTTGTAAGAGGCATGGTAAATTTTTTGAAATTGCAATTTTTTTGCCACAATTTTTTGGAAATGGATAAAAGGGAATACATTTTTTTAATAAAATTTGTATTGTTATTTTATTTAAGTTATTTCTCACACACAACAGAGACATACTTACAATTATACCCCAAAACACATTCTGCTACTCCTTCTGAGAATAGGGATAGCACATGTGGAGACTTTTTCAATGTTTAGACTGATTATTTACCAGATATTGCATCTTGTGCATCACAAAAATTGTGATACAAAAATTGTTTCAAAACCAGTGTACTGTGATGGTCGCATCTGTACGAGTGGTCAGGGAATATAGCTTAGTGTAGTGTCACCTATAGCAGTCCCTATTTCAATAAGCCAAACAAGCCTAACCTACTGGTACGTGGCTTCCCCCAGGAATGTCATGTTCACTGGCCAGGAGATACAGGAATCCGAACAAAGGGTGAACAAAAGATTTCCTGTAGGTCCAGTAGTGCAGTTGTTTGCAGGGGATGGCTGGGAATGGTGTCTCTCAGGACCTACAGATAGGTCAGCTCAGGTGGCATGCAGAGACATGGTTGATAAACAGGCAAAGGGTCAGTTCAGACAACAGGCAGACACATGGTCTATAAACAAGCCAGGGTCAGTACAGGTGGCAGGCAGAGACAACCCTGCACTGGTGTAGCAGTGATCAGGAAGGCTGTTGCTGGCTGCACTGGCTCTGGTGAAACTGTACTTATGTGATGGAGATCAGGGACATGGTTGATGACTGCACTGGCTCTGGTCACAGTGGCACTGGTGTTGCTAGTGATTGGTTACTTTGTTGCTGGCTGCACTGGTCTGATGACATGGTCATTGGTGTGACAGAGATCAGGAACACTGTTGCTGACTACACTGGTTTGGCTAGTTTGATTGTGGGTAAGCATGGATATGCCTGGTGTGAACGAGGCCTTATGGTGACACTGGAATGGTGTGGGAGTGATTGGGGACACTGTAACTGGCTGTAATTATTAGGCCTCATTCACATGGAGTGTATTATGAGACTGCCTGCATGGGGATGCATGGAACACCTTTGCACCCCCATGTGGTTAAACATGACCTTTGCACATGCTGCACAATAATACACCCTGTGTGATCGAGGCCTTATAATGACACTGGGATTAGTGAAGTAGTGATCTAGTGATCAGGGTCAGTATGACTGTCTGGCCTCATTTACATGGGGTGTATCAATGCATACCTTTTGCGAGGGCCATGTTTACTTGCATAGGAATACACAGGTGTTCCATGTATCCCAATGCACGTGTTGCTCCCAATCTGAAATCCATGTTTTTGCATGTCCCTGAACTTACACAGAGTTTGGGCCTTGCAATTGCACAGATGTCAGATTGGAAGAAATGGTTGTGTCCCAATTGACATGCTTAGGACTGCCAACATGAGATGCACTGAACACCTGTGCATGCCTGTGCCCTTGTATGGGATACACAATGATACACCCTGTGTGAATAAGCCCTGGCTCTGTACCCCGATCTGTGATCCACTGTGTCTGAAGGGCACAGCAATCACAGATCATGCTGCTGCATGGCATCTGGGTTGCACACGAGAATGAGAGGATGTACCAACATGTCCTCCCAAATCAACACTCGTCCTGCCCCACTGTATATATGCACTGTATATACTATATATGGAAAGAGCGGATGAGTGAGAGAGGCCAGCCAGGAAGTGGTTAAAGTATAACTAAAGGCAAAAGGCACTGATTTTTTTTTATTTTGGTCTGCATCCCCATATGGGGGATTCACTCTTTCTAATTGTCCTGATCACCAATGGAAATCTTTCAATTGGGACACTTGTTCCTATGACAGCTGTCTAACTGGGTATTCCCCTCACATTGGAAAGATATCCTCTGCTGCTCCTAAATAAGACACCGATGGCAAAAAAACCTGATGTGGTTTTAACCCTTTCCTATTCTATCCAACATTTTAAAGAAACTTTTTGGCTTTAGTTATATTTTGTACTGCTTGTTATCATATTAACTTGAAATATGGTATACAACAAATTTTAAAAGTGTTTTCATTCAGCTGAGTTTACAAATCAAGAACAACCTGACTTGTTGATTATGAAAATATTTCTTCCTCCATTTCCATAACTCATTTTTGTGAAAACTTTTTTTTTTTGTACATTGCATCTTGTCCATTATCCTTCATCCATACTCTTCTAAAAACATATTTTAGAATCACAGTGAAGCAAATTAAGTTAGATTTGCTCTCTGTTAGAAAATTACCTTAGGGGCTCATTAATAGTAGAGATTGGATATTGCTATCTATCAACAAACCATTTTATGTCATTTTTTTCTTGGTAGGTCCCTTGAAAACTACAAGCAAGTTTTGCCACAGAAAAATTCAGGTAGTTTTTAGTACCTTCACCTGTTACTATGGCTGTGACAGATTAAAAAAGAATGCTACCAGTTTGCAGATTAGGAAACTGGTGGTAATTAGGACCAACTCTAAGCTTGTGTACAGAGAGACACCATGTCTGTGCTGGAAAACTGGCATGTTACAGTTCACACACAGGGCTTTACTCCTGGCCCCACTTAGCTGTTCTCCAGATTTTTCCCCAGCTCACAGCTGAATGTAAAAAAAGTGACAAGGAATACTGCTGTTGTCAGTACTCAGATATGGCAATGCATATATGTGGTCAATGATGAGTCACGTGGGAGGTGGACCCAATGGGGAATAGTATAAGAGTTCCCCATCAGACTCCACCTATCCGATTCAACGGACACCTGATATGTGTTTTTAATCAAAAGCAAAGCAGACCTGATGGGGAACTGTTTTTAGAGATCCCCATCTGTCTTTGCCCACCCCAGTACAAAACTCCTCAGCCATGTACCTGTCTGTGTGATGGATGCAGTGGTTGGGGAGGGAGCTCAGTAATGCTAATATGCAGTGAGATTTGAGTGTTCTATATGGACACTCGGGCCTCAGTGCACAACCTCCTAGGTACATGAATCTGTTGCAACACTGACAACTTTGGTGCAGAGGTGCAAGAGGATTCTAAGAGTGTCTACGACATCCTTTCGGAATTTCCCACTGTGTGTTTACCCCACACTATATTCAACATTTTACACACCATTTATAAAATGCAAACCCCAGTATAGGGCCTGTGGAGTCCAAGAATTTTGTATGCATATTACTGAAGAGGGATTTCCTCCTTCATGCCTTTTCATTTTTAATTTAATCAAATGGATGAAGCTGCGCTCACTTTGAGAAATCACAGCGTATTGCGCATTCATGCTTTATAAATGTACTGTTTTATTTTTAAAGCAGTGGTATAATAATGGTAAGTCCATACTACTGCTTTATAAATGGGGGCCTGAGTGTTGAAATAAATAAGCATGATATTATTAAACAGTGATAAAAAAAGTAACATATTATTGAAGTAGGACTGCACTGATCTAATTTACATGTAAAGTGTTAGGATAAATAGATCTGTAAAACAGGAGTATGATACATTTTGTGAGATCAATTTTCAGGAGGATTGCAGCTTGATTCACACAGTCCCTCATTTTATGCTAAAAACCCGCAATTGCCAATATAAAACTAGTCCTGAGTACTTATTAAGTATGTATCAATTCTTAACTTTGTGATATAAAATGTTAGTGAATTTTACATTGACTAGGCAGTTCACTTCATTGAGAAACACTGGTACCTAAAAACTCCCATTTTTGCCTCCTTCTATGGTACCTTTTAGTTGCGCTTGTTTAAAATGAAAAAAATATTGCAGTTTGGAAAACAAAGGGGTTGCAAACATGTAAATGTTTTTAAAGCTGAAGTTTAATTTAATTATATTTTCCCTTCTCTGCCCCCAACTCCACATCATGCCAAATATTATTTTTAAATAATATATTTCCATAGTCATTACATTTCTTATTTTAGACAGAAGCATGTCTCTGTGCTTCTCTATGCAATACAGGTAGCTCTGATTCAATACAGGAGAGAAGCCTATACAAATGTGCAAGACTGAAGATAAACCTGGAGTTCAGAGTTAAAAAAACAGCCTATGGTCAATCCATAATCCAGTCTCTAGCATATCATACCTGAGAAGGTCTAAGTCAACAAAAATATAATAACCATTTTCTGTGTCAGTCATGATGATACTACAGTTGGTCAGATTGCCTGATTTATTCAACCTTTCATATTAACAGACCTCACAGCTTCAGAAACCTGGGCACAAGGTAAATGTATAGGTATATAAACAGTTGTAGGTCTTTTCATGCTTTGTAAACATTATATTTTGTAAAAGAAGCATGTGTTACATATGAATTTGTTTTCCTGCCATTTCTTTCTCTTTTACTGGATATCTAAACCACCAGTTCCAATCAGTAGTGTGAAAGGCCCTGCCAATCACAAATAGATTTAACAATTACCTTCCGATTCTCTGCTCTAGAGCATGTGTACAATGCTTTGCTTGATGAGAAATCCACATTCTGGCTTTGTCTCTTAACAATAACAGTGTGCTTCATCCATCAAAGTCTGGAAAAGCTGTGCACCACTCATCAAATTCAGCAAAGTTAATGATGCAAGTTACAAGGCAGTTCAGCTTGATAGTGACAGCAACTTTCCAGGAAGAAAGTAACTACCAATATAGTACAAAAGTCTGTGGCTTTTTACTTAATCAGTCATCATTCTTTCTTTCCTTCCTTCCTTCCTTCTTTCCTTCCTTCCTTCCTTCCTATCTCCCTTTCTCCCTTCCTCTCTCTCCTTTTCTACCTTCCCTTCCCTCCTTGACTTCCTTTTCTTTCTTTCTTTCTTTCTTTTTTTCTTCTATACGTTTTTCTCTCTTCTCTTCTCTTCTCTTCTCTTCTCTTCTCTTCTCTTCTCTTCTCTTCTCTTCTCTTCTCTTCTCTTCTCTTCTCTTCTCTTCTCTTCTCTTCTCTTCTCTTCTCTCCTTTCCTCTGCTCTTTCCTCCCTTTCATGTCCTTTCCTTCCTCCCCAACTTCTGTTCTTTTTGTCTCCCTTCCCTCCTCCCCAACTTCTGTTCTTTCTTTCTCCCTTCCTTCCTTCCTTCCTTCCTTCCTTCCTTCCTTCCTTCCTTCCTTCCTTCCTCCCTCCCTTCCTTCCTTCTCTCCTTGCCTTTCTTCTCTTCTCTTCTCTTCTCTTCTCTTCTCTTCTCTTCTCTTCTCTTTCCTCCCTTTCATGTCCTTTCCTTCCTCCCCGACTTCCATTCTTTATTTCTCCCTCCCTTCTTTCCTTTGTATTCTTCCTTGCTTCCTTCCTCCCTCCCTGCCACATCTTCTTCTCTTTCTTTTTTCCTTTATTCACCCTCACTTCATTCCTTCTCTTCCTTCCCTTCCCTTCCCTCCTTCCTTCCTTCCTTACTTCTTTCCTTCCCTTTCTGCCTTCTTTCTTTTCTCCTTTTCTCATTTCCTTCCTTTCTTTCTTGTTTTCTCCCCTCTTTCTTCTTTCCATTTTCTCTCCCTCGCCTCTTTCTTCTCCTTTTGCTTTTCCCTTTTCCTTTTCCCTTTCTCCACTTTTGTGTTTCTATTCTTTCTGCTCTTTCTCACTTGTGTCCATTTATCAAGACCTTTAAAGCCACAGTAAATAACTAATTAATAGCATACCTTGTTTATAATACCTTTCATTAACAGCTGTAATATTTATGCAGCCCTGAGCAAAGCTTTTAGCCTAGTACAGAGATATGATAGACTAAAGGCAAGGGAATGATTTTGCATTTTCTGGCTTTAATCATAAATCTTCCACAGAGTTGTAACTTGAAGTGTAAAAATAAGTCTTACGGTTCTAGAGTAGAACTACAATTTTAAAAGACCTTGTCTGCACCAAGATCATGATTTATGACTGACAGAAATATTAAAGTCTTGCTCTTCCTGTCATTTATCTGTGAAGTACAAACTTTACATATCCTTCATAGTTTTATTCCAATAAATTCTAATTAAATTGAAATTAGGTCTTTTCCCCCATCCAATCATATTTTTCAAGATCACAGTTTATAACTACAAAGTATTACACATTATTTAATGATATGATCAAAATTATTCCTCATGGGAGATTTGTAAGAATATCAGCTGCTATTTTAAGAAATTTTACATTTTCTATTATACCATAGCAGAGCTGTAAAATAATATTTTCCACTAATAATGAATTTTCTCACCTTATTAAATTTTGAGTGTTTAAACCTCTTCTATGGTGTATGTTTCACATACCAATCGAGTGTCCAAAATATTTTTTCTATCACTAATATAAATTTTACAACATAAGAGCTGTTTCCATTAATTCAGGACAACATAACTTAAGTCACCATTGACCAGGGTCCAAAAAAGCTTTCCTAAATACAGAAGCTTGCTCCAAAAGATAGCAACAAGGTGAATTACAAACAATACTTTCCCTCTCCATGCTCCAGCTCTGTACCCCACATCCACCCCTGTCCTGTACAACCAGCCTCATTTAACCCATTTCCTGTGAGCCCAGGATATCATTCACATACCCCCTGGGGTATATCCTCATGCAAGTCTGGGCTCACAGGGAATACTATAGAGAACTGCAAAATTCAGGAAAGCAGGGATGAGTTTTTTCAAACTTTTGAAGGTCATTTTTAATAATTATTACAGGAGCAGGTTAAGGACAGATCCAAATAGTTAAAATGTAACAACCATATTTGAAGTGATAGCATATAGGTATACCAAATATATAGGCTATGCATATATAAGGTATCTTTCAAATCACTACATACATACCTTACCTAGAGTAGTAATCAACGATACTATTCATTAAAGGGTAACTCCTTTTTCATGGGGAAAAAAAAATAGCAAATAAAGAAAAAATAATATAGCGAGTCATATTGTAATTGAATGTTATTTAAAATTACCTTCCCTTTTCAATCTGCAGCTCTGTGATTTTCCGAAAAGGCATATGGCTACCTGGAGTTGTTCTGTACCCAGAATTTGTACTGAACACGCCCCAGAAACATAATTTCCTGCTTGTGTGATCGGCTCACCAATTTTCCCAGAAGTCTGCCTAAGATACAAGTCAGATTGCCGGCATCCCCTGTGACAAAAACGTAATTTTTGGTGAGATATTACCAATAGGAACACATCTAAAGGGATGCAGGCCCAGCAGCTTTCCTCATTAGTGCTCTGCAGCCGCACAGCTGATTGATATTTATGAAACCACTCGCATTAGATCCACTCAGTACAGAGGCACAGAGAAACATATATGGATTTCTTCAGAATAACAAAGGTAGGAATCTGCTACAAAGTTTGTTAAAATCCTTGCAATCTACATAGATCACCCAGAGGGGAATGTTTTTTCTCAAAGTGGAGTTACGCTTTAAGGGCTTTTTTATACCACCAAGTTTTTGGGGACTGAGCTGGAAGAGGCTGCCCAGTCTGGATGCAAGACAAGGCAAAAACCTTTATTCCCTATGAGGCCAGTTCAGACTACTATGTTGTGGTGGTGTGTGCTGATAAGGAGTCCTGTATGCAGGTTTTTTTTTTTGTGCAACGCAATTCACTGCACAACACGGTACTATGCCAGTAGTGTTGGCAATGTTCTTTTTACTGTACTGCATGCAAACCTCACTTTTCCTTGGATTTGGTTCAGTAACATTACCCTCACATAGGTGAGTTAGCTGGAAGCTAGGTATTTCTTCTTTATTCTTCCAATATTTTATTCTTTATTGCTTGCATTGAACATTTCCTAATGGGGGAGATGGTCTACAAAAGAAGCAGACATTGCATTTTCATGCAAAAAAATATTCTGGTATATGTTTATGATTTATCCTTAAGCTTGATATCTATCTTATTTGTATTAAATTGTCCAGCTAAAAGCAATATATAAATAATATATGAACACACAATGTTGTATATTGTGTTACTGGCTTAGAAGATAAGTATATATAACATAAAATGAATGACCCCATATGTTGTCACCTGACAAATCGCAGAAAGTAAAATTTGTATTTACACGTTCTTCCTATTATAACATTTTACAGCAAGTGTTGATATAATCAAGTAGCAACAAACATTGCTCCCACGTAATCAATGCAGTGTGAAAAAAGGGTCTCATGGGATGTAGAATTTGCATTATAAGCATACAGAGAACTAATAAAGTATGTCTTTCATTTTTATATATTTTCAAGAATAAAATTATATTTATATACTTATGTTTCAGGATTGATTAATATTGTGTTTCTTTCAGCTCTTTTTTCCCAAGGACCTTCATTTTATTTTTTTATTTTTTGTCTATAACTATTGGTTCAGGAATGACTGTATGCCATTACAAGAAGTAAAGAATACAGTTACCAAATTATCTAGTGCAAGAGGAGCCATGGTGTGTATTTGCTGAGTTGAGTTTTGATAATGTCAAATTATTTCCTTTCATTTAGACCTTCTTTAGACCTTCTTTTAGACCCCTTCCAGTCTACAATTTAATGCAGGGTTAGCTGAAATGTACTTTTGAGGGATATAAATGCAAGAAGATCCCCCCAAAATTATATTGGTTTTCATCCATATTATTTTATTAAATGCAGATGGTGATCCAGTTGGTTTTAAATGGAACTCCAGGATTTTTACACCTGATATCTCATATAATTCTGATATCTCATATAATTTAAAAAAAAGCAGTATATATATATATATATATATATATATATATATATATACATTATAATATATATATATACATTTTCCCCGCAGTCCTCCGATTCAGGGAGGTTACATCAGCCTAATCTTCTTCGTTGGGCAATGGGGGGCAGACATTTCTTCCAGTCTGAACAGTGCCCACATAATGACATGGAGAACTGTAAACCCAGCCTGCGTGTTGATGTGCCCTTGGGAGGGAGTTATTCAAACCAAGGATGAATTTAGGGACAGCTTTAGAGCATGGAGACAGTGGATAGAAATTGATTTTTTTTCCTTTAACACAGGAAGGGGGAATTAAAAGTAAACTTTCTACATTCCACTTAAAGTCTTAAAATAAGACAGAAATTATGAAAGCTATATCATGATTTTTTGATGGTGGCCAAATGTTTTAGTTTCAGCTCTCACATTTGATTTTTAAGAGATAGTATCATCTGTCAAAATTCAGTGCAGCAAATAGTGCAGTAGAATTTCCCAACTACAGTTTCTCCTATGCCCAGGGTACTTCTGGAAAGTTTATGGGGTACGTCTGCCTGTTACACTAAGCAGGGGAGCATGATATTCTATGACACTAGTCCTTTTTTATATACATTTCTCATTTTTCAACTCATAAAGTAACATTGATAAACTAATGGGCTGTAACCTTAGAATCACCTAAAGGAAAACTGCAGATATATTGTAGTTTTTATTTTCATATATTCATTGTATACAGTAGTAAGCCAGGAATGCCATCTGTGTGGGCATCAGTTTCAAGTGTAAAGTTACCTACATACATCTCATCCAAACTTTTTTCATTTATAGATAAAAAAAAAAAATCTGAAACTATGTAAAAATTTCCCCTTTGATCTGGCTGAATGGAAGAGAAAAAAGTTGAATAGGATGAAAAATATGTTTGTTTTCAGTGTGGTTGTAGGCTAGCCTGTGTTGTAATTGAACAGTATTTTTGGTTTGATCTTTTTAGAAAATACGAATGAGAAATAAACATTCAGTGACCTGAGGAGCAGTTTTAATCCCATCCAAGAAAACAGAACACAAATTGAAGCAAAATGTATGCATGTGTGGCCAGCATCAGATGCCCTTTACTTGATAGCGTTTTACGAAGATGAAAAACTGAAATTTATCAGGATTCATTTGTAATGCTCCAAATTGTCAAGATGTGCTTAAAATGCACAAGTGTTTTAATTGGGTGCAATATTTAGAAAGTTGTGTACCATGTAGAAAATAGCAGCAGCTGTTACAACCATTATTTGCCAAGAAAATATGGCAGGTTCCTAAAACCTTCAGGAATTGCCTGCTTATTATTGATTGAGAATTATTTTGAAAATAAATAATGATACAAATTTGCTGATTTCTATTTTTCTTGTAAATCTGCTCTCCATGTTCTACTAATTAGCACACAGCTCTATTTATTTTTAGGTGAAAGTTCTGCCCACATTTACAGCTGACTGCCTGAAACTAAGACTACAAATCTTTGGCTGTCAGGGGTGTCTGGGTTATCTTGCTTTAAATGTATTAATTTGTGTTTACAGAAACATGGGTCATATGTATATATAAGGTGTACAGCAGTGGGCTTTAATGCTGTGTTGTAATATACCTATATATGCATACAGCCAGTGTCTCTGTTTTGTGCTATGAGCGTGCTCATTTTGTGGCGCCCTGCACTGTAACAGCACTGTCACCAACAGCTCCCGGTCACTGTTTACATTTGGGAGCCAGTAGTGATGGGCGAATGGTTTGGGCCAAGCATTGGTTCGGCTCCAAACAGCGCTCATTCGGGTGTTTGCTGAACACCCAAATTTGCAGGGCGCTTGGCGGGGTGTTCGCCCGCTGAGTGCCCCACAATGCACTGCACGCTTTACAGTGCATTCTAAGCTCTGATTAGCTGAAGCAATGCACCTGATTGCTGGTCAGGTGCAAGGCTTTGCCCAATCAGGGCACAGTGAGTAGCTTGTTGTTAAGGAGCGGCCGCCATGTCCTTAACAATATATGAGTCATCAGCTGTCAGTGGCAGGGCCGCTGATAGGCCTGTACAACCGGCACTGCCATACCGGGCCCGGGCCCCATGAGCTCCACCTGCAGCTTTAAAGTAAATTTCTGCCAAAATGAATAGAAGGACTTTAAATCCCACCTCCGCTCTTACTTACTTACCATTGTGTATAAATATATTTTCCTGGGCCCCCTCAGCTCAACAGAGGGGCCCAGGAGGTTATAGCAGAGGAGGGACTTTATTTCCATTTTCGGGTGCGTAGGAACATCTCCACCCGCATGCTGCATGAGATAAGTAGTTCCGGCTGCGGCTGCACACTGCCTACAATGCCCGGCGGAGTGATTAATTTGTACATCGCTCTCCCTCAGTAAAGGCTGTGAACTGAGGGAGAGACTGATGTGATGAGAGATGGCTGAGAGGGCTTGGCAGGCTCTTCTAGGCAGCGGGTGGCGGTGCACAGACAAGCGGCACACACTGCACACAGTGACACTGTCAGACTTCTATTGAAAGAAGGTACAGCTTTCAGACTCTCCAACTGTGTGCTTATGATTATCATCATTATGATGATCACAGCACAGCACAGCACACATACTTTATTGGGTCAGTGTCACATTGCTGTTGGGTGCTTTGTTAACATATGGCTGTACTGTGTGTAACAGACTGTGACACAGCACAGCCATAACAAAGCACCCAACAGCATGTGACACTGACCCAGTAAAGTATGTGTGCTGTGATCATCATAATGATGATAATCATAAGCATTAGATGCTAATTTACACAAGTTTGCTTTCTTGTTTTTTTTTTGTTGGGGGGCAGTAAGAACTTGCAGCCCCCCCCCCCACTACCACCGCTCCCTTTAAATAACCTTTCCACCAAGCTTTCCAATTAGGCCCACCTTTTCGGTTTTCATGCGGACTTAATTGAATGCTCCATGTAGGTCTACAGGGGTCCTCCGCTCCGCCGGACCTGCAGAGCACATGCAGTCGCTGACGTGAGCGGCTGCATGCAGGGTGAATATCTCCTAAACCGTACAGGTTTAGGAGATATTCATTTTACCTACAGGTAAGCCTTATTATAGGCTTACCTGTAGGTAAAAATGTCCAAGTGGGGTATACAACCACTTTAAAGACAAAGATAAAGTCTTGTACACACTATCAGAAAATCAGAGTAAAAATACCATTTTCGAAGCGATTGTGCAACAATCTGATCGTTTGTACAGCAATCATCTGAAATTATCCGAAAAGGCGAACACAAATATTTTTCTAACAGATAGTATGATTTTCGTTTAATCACTAGAGTTTTCGTCCAAAAATACAATACATTTTTCATACTTTAGTAACCTCTTCTTCTTTTTTGATTTGAGGTTAGCATGCAAAAAAACTGGATGATCATTCATCTGATAATCTCATCGTGTGTACCAGGCTTTCAGTCTTTTGAGTCGAGTGGGTGGAGTTAAGGGTGGGGTCAAGGGCATGGTTGGAGGGGCCCCATTATGTAGGCTGTACGGGGCCCCATGATTTCTAACAGCAGCCCTGGTCAGTGGGCTTTGACGCTGACAGCTGTGTGAAAAAAACATTGCCGGCAATACAAAAATGTGAAAAAACAGCGTAGGGGTCCTTTGGGCCTGGTATGGATTTTAAGGGGAACCCCTCCGGCAAAATGTAAGAAAAAATGACTTGGGGTCCCCCCAAAATCCATAACAGACCCTTATCCAAGCATGCAGCCTAGCAGGCCCGAAAAGGGGGGGGGACGAGCGAGCGCCGCTGGAATTGTCAAAAACTGTGTATGAGTTTTTATTTCTTTTTACACTGTTTTTTGGTGAATGAGTAGGGGTACAATTTACGGCATGCTCATTCACATTCACCGATAAGCCCACAGACCCCCACAACCACTGCCCAGGGTTGTGGAGAAGAAGCCCTTGTGCTTTGGGATGGGGGGGCACCCAAAGCAACCCCCCATGTTGAGGGCATGTGGCCTGGTATTGTTCTGGGGGTGAGCGAGCACCCCCGCTTTCCTGGCCTGCCAGGTTTCATGCTCAGATATGCGTCTGGTATGGATTTTGGGGGGACCCCATGTGATTTTTAAAAATAATCTTGGCATGGGGGTTCCCCTCAAAATCCATACCAGACCTAAGGGTCTGGCATGTATTTTGTGGGGGGAACCCATGACATTTTTAAAAAAAAAATTAGCATGGGGTTCCCCTTAAAATCCATACCAGACCCAAGGGCAGGGAGGGCACACCATTTTTTTCACATGTTTGTATTGCCGGAAATGTTTCTTTTTCTCAAGAAAGCTTGCAACCGGGAAAATCTATTTAAAGCGGAGTTCCACCCTACTTTAGAGCTTGGTCTGAAAGGAATGACCACCCCTTATTTTGGAATATACATTTTTTTACTTACCTTAGTAGTAAACAGGGGAACTTCCACCCCAGCATCGCCGCGGCGAGGTACGTCATTTCCTCTTCTGGCTCTGCCCCTCCTCCTTCCCCCCGCTGCCTTATGGGACCTGTATGCTTCTCAGAAGATGACAGGGCCATTCAGAAAGTGCTGCACGATTCACGCATGCGCAGTAGGAAATCGTCGATGAAGCCTGAACGCTCCACTGCCGGTTTTCCTCAGTTACAATGGCAGTGCCTGCACCCGATCCGATGGGTGGATCGGCCTCGGGGGGGTCGACATCACGGGCACCCTGGACAGGTGAGTGTCTTTATTAAAAGTCAGCAGCTACAGTGTTTGTAGCTGCTGACTCTAAAAAAAAACTTTTTTGAGGTTGGTACTTCGCTTTAAATGTCATTTTATTTCTTTATATATGTCAGTTCTGCTGCAGCAGGTTCTATACATGGTACAGATTCACCACTTTACAGGTAGACTGGGAACCCCCAGACCTTATATTTAAAGGAATTTTTTATTTTTATCGTTTCATTTTAAGCATCATTAAAATCACTGCTCCTTTTAAAAATTATCTTTTTTAAAAACATTTTTTGCATTGAAAGGTGTTGCCCAGGGCAGTACTCAGACCCCCATACCCTTTTTGTGGACAATAACTTGCATGTAAGCCTTCAAAATGGGGACTTTTAATTTTTCAAGTTCGGATCATGTAGACTTTAATAGGGTTCGTGGTTCAGGTCAGAACGTTTTCCATGTTTTGGAGTTCTGCTGCGAACTGAACCAGGGGGTGTAGGATAGTCAGTAGGATACGCTCCCCATCATGCGATTACTCAGAGTGCTCACAGACGTGAAGCACCACTCAAAAACCTATACCTCTCATCTCATGCTGCAGTAGTCGGTTTCAAAAACGTGTCAATGCTTGTCATCCATAATTTGTAATAAAAAGAGCTGCACACCATTGTCCTTTCTGGAAAAGGTTTTAGTGATGTATGAAATAGTACGTGTGTGCACTTACATGGTCCTCTACCAAGACAGCTCCTTCTTAATGTGTTTCACTAAACTGGCTTGATCACAAAGGTCCATAAACACATGGACGAGCGAGTTCTGGGTGGAGGAACTTGACTGTCCTGACCTCAGGAACACCTTTGGGATCAATTAGAGTGAAGACTGTGAGACAGGCCTTCTTGTCCACATCAGTGCCTGACCTCACTTCTGGAAGAATGGTCAAACATTCCCATAGACACACTCCTAAACCTTGTGGACAGCCTTCCCAGAAGAGTTGAAGCAGTTATAGCTGCAAAGGGTGAGCCAACTCAATATTAAACCCTACAGACTAAGACTGGGATACCATTAAAATTCATGTGCGTGTAAAGACAGGTGTACCAATACTTTTAGAAATATAGTGTATATATTGTGATGTCCTGCCTGGTTTTTGCCACCCATCGTGGCAGAGCAGGTTCTGGCCCAGAGTTTCTGGTCCACCCACATCTCCTTCAGCTGCGTTAAATGACCAGGAGGAGAACACAGTGTTGCTCTGGCCTGAGACTCAGTATCGCTACACTAAGAGAGCTACACCTTGGGAGTTGGTTGCTCTAAGGACTCAAAAAGAAAAGGTTTGCATTGTTGGAAACCCACCAGACTTTTAAGAAAGTTTGCCTTCAAGCTGCCTTTTTCCCAGGAAAGGTGATCCCCACCAGCTAATCTCCCACATGTGGTGGATTCAGCAGGCAACTTTCCAACATAGAGGAGATATTGAAGGCCTTTCTAAATGCGACTGCGTCCCAGCGGGAGACCAACCTCCAAGTTGCACAAGCCGCCGCAGCACAGTGGGAGGAAAGTCGCCGACAGTATGATGCCCAGCAGGAGATCAATCGCCAGCTGGTGGAGTTAAAAAAGGGGTCCATGCCTCCCGTGGCACTGGAACCAAAGTTGGTATGCGCCTCTTACCACCTGCAGAAGAT
The DNA here is from genome assembly GCA_018402905.1 of Glandirana rugosa. Lineage (NCBI taxonomy): Eukaryota > Metazoa > Chordata > Amphibia > Anura > Ranidae > Glandirana > Glandirana rugosa. The sequence goes on along the minus strand of BLSH010177001.1, from coordinate 31,656 downwards.
GACACCTGCCGATGATCGTGGAGCGTGTGGTCATGGACCAGTATCTATGTGAGCTCCCTGCTACTTTGAGGAAGTGGGACAGCCATGGGGACCCCACAATGGCAAACCAACTGGTGGACCTCGTGGAGAGATACAGTGCTGCAGAGTACTTGTTGCACCTGTCTGCACCCCACTCCAGTGTATCTATGGGTGAAAGATTGCCCGGCGGACCCGGTAAGTCTGTTCCAGGGGTCAAGGGCGTGGGAAAGTTTGATAAGACCGCTACAGCTAAAGAGACTATGGGCTCTAAACCTGGAGACTGGCCAAAGAAGCCAGGAAGGTCTTGGGGACCCTTGAGAGGACTGGATAAAGAGCACATACAGTGCTACCGATGTCATGCATTGGGACATATTGCTGCCAACTGTCCCTTAAATGATGAACCAATATAGTGTGATAATGCTTATATGAAAAGAATCATATCTCTTTTTGCACAGGTTGCAAGTACTGCATCACATCAGGTTGGCATGGAAAGGCAAATGTGTATGTTGTCTGTTGATGGGAAGCCAGTAACTTCACTGCTTGATTCGGGTAGTGTTGTGACTTTAGTCAATGGCAGTTGTGTAAATCCTGCAAAATTACACCCTAGCACCATCGGGATCATTTGCATCCATGGGGACACTCGGGTCTACCAGACTGCGGTGGTTGAGATTGACATCCCCTGGGGCAGTGTGACACATTCAGTGGGGGTGGTACCTTCCCTGCTTCATGAGGTCCTACTGGGGAGGGATTTTCTCCATTTTTGGAGGTTATGGGAAGACCCTTTTCCTGTAATGGCTGGCTGGGGAGCTGGATGAGTTGTAAGATAGCTCTCAGCTTGAGGTTAATGAACTAGAGAACATCTCCGACTCTAATAGTGAGAGTGAACAGAATGTGACTCCTGACTTAAAGGTCAGGAGGGTTGATTTTTGTACAGAGCAATTACAAGATGTCACCCTCATTAGAGCCCGAGAGAACATTAAGATGATTGATGGGGAACCTGTGGCTCCTAATTGGGGGGTGTCTTTTCCCTACATGGCTGTATCAGGTGGTAAAACATGGTGAGGACGAGGTAGAACAGCTGGTGGTTCCCAAACCCTTCCGCAGGATGGTGCTAAACTTGGCCGATGGTCATATAATGGAGGGATATCTGGGTATGGAGAAGACCAGGGAGAGAATAACCCAGAGATTCTTCTGGCCCGGGCTGTATGCAGAGGTCAGAGAGTACTGTGAGTCAATGCCCGAGTGTCAAATGTCTGCACCGTCACCCCATTTTCGCAGTACGCTTGTTCCCCTACCCATAATTGAAGTGCCTTTTGAGAGAATTGGCATGGATCTGGTGGGGCCAGTAGTAAAGTCTGCCCGGGGCCACCAACACATTCTGGTAATACTGGACTACGCAACACGTTATCCTGAAGCCATACCCTTGCGGAATACCTCCGCTAAGACTATCACCAAGGAATTGGTCCAGGTGTTTAGTCACGTAGGGATCCCAAAAGAAATCTTAACGGACCAGGGCACCCCGTTCATGTCCAGGGTTACTAAGGAATTGTGCAAGTTGTACAAAATCTCCCATCTCCGTACCTCTGTCTACCACCCCCAAACAGATGGACTTGTGGAGAGATTTAATAAAACCCTCAAAAGTATGTTGAAAAAGGCGGTCGACAAAGATGGGAGAAATTTGGATTTTTTGCTACCATATCTCATATTTGCCATATGAGAGGTTTCCGCAGGCGTCTACGGGTTATTCCCTGTTTGAACTCTTGTATGGTAGACATCCCAGGGGGCTGCTAGATGTCGCAAAAGAAACGTGGGAAGAAGAGGCCATCCAGTATAGAAGCACCATAGAGCATATCTCCTTGATGCAGGATTGAATTGCCGCTGTCCTACCTCTTGTACGGGAACATATGGAACGAGCCCAGGAAGCCCAGAGAAGGGTTCATAATCGTCATGCCAAGACCCGAACTTTCAACCCTGGGGACAAAGTCCTGGTACTGGTCCCCACTGTTGAAAGTAAATTACTGGCCAAGTGGCAGGGTCCCTTTGAGGTTAGGGAAAGAGTAGGGGAGGTAAACTACAAAGTCTACCAGCCAGGGAAAAGAAAACCGGAGCAAATTTACAATGTTAATCTCTTAAAACCATGGAAAGACAAAGAGAGTTTACTGACCATTTCCCCTCCTCAAAAGGACAGGGTACTAATGACCCCTGAAGTCCCCATAACCAAGTCCTTGTCCGTAACGCAGCAAAATGAAGTTAAAGAATTTGTAAGTAAAAAAAGAGACTTTTTCTCCCCTTTACCCAGTCTGACCTCAGTGATCAAGCATGACATAATCACGGAAACCAGGTGTTCGCATAAATGTGAAGCCCTATAGGCTAGGCAAGAGGCAGTGGCAAAATAAATCAAAACCATGTTAAAATTGGATGTGATAGAGTTGTCCCACAGTGACTGGCCGAACCCCATAGTGCTGGTCCCTAAGCCCGATGGCACTATCAGGTTCTGTAATGACTTTATAAAGTTAACTAGCATGTCCAAGTTTGATGCATACCCGATGCCTCATGTTGACAAACTTATTTGCCAATTTGGAGGTGCCCGGTACATAACAACCCTAGGCCTAACTAAGGGCTATTGGCAGATACTTCTAACAGAGACAGCAAAGGAGAAGACTGTCTTTTCTACCCTGCAGGGTCATTTCAATACAAGCGGATATAATTTGGGTTACATGGTGCCCCTGCATCATTCCAAAGAATGATGGATAAAACCTTAGGACTGCACCGCTCCTACGCAGCCGCCTACTTGGATGATGTGGTCATCCACAGCCCAGATTGGGAATTGCATCTGCCCTGAGTGCAAGCAGTGATAGATTCCCTTAGGAAAGCGGGTCTCACAGCCAACCCCAAAAAATGTGCCATCGGCCTAGAGGAGGCCAAATACCTTGGCCCCATTATCGGTTGGTGACTCGTTAAGTCGCAAACCAACAAACTAGAGGCATTCTAATAATGGCTCCAACTGCTAACTAAAAAGCAGGTGCGTGCATTCCTGGGGATCACAGGGTACTATAGGTGCTTCATACCCGACTTTGTCACCATTGCCATCACCCTAATGGACCTGACAAGGGGTAGAGGGTCAGTCATGGTGAAGTGGAACCCTGAAGCCGAGAAGGCGTTTCAGAAGTTAAAACAAGCCCTTGTGCTTGTGACCGCGGACTTCACCAAGGACTTAGTGGTGCAGACTGACGCCTCTGATGTGGATCTAGGGGCTGTCCTGTCCCAGGTCAGAGATGAGGAGGTGCACCCGGATGTATACCTGAGCCGAAAGTTAAACAGGCTTGAAAAAAATTATGCCATCATTGAGAAAGAATGTCTCGCTATTAAATGGGCCATGGAGACCCTAAAGTATTATTTGTGGGGAAGGCGGTTTAGACTGGTCACCGACCATGCCCCCCTGCAGTGGATGTGTGACAACAGGGAAAAAAATAGTCGAGTGACAAGGTGGTTTCTGGCCCTACAGCCCTACAAGTTTACAGTGGACATAGGGCGGGAAAGCTGCAAAACAATGTAGATACCCTTTCCCGGGTCCACTGTATGGGTGAGACAGTTGCTCAGCCGCAGGGGCTTGAGCGGAAGGGGGGGATATGTGATGTTATGCGAGGCGAGATAGTGGACGGGTGATACCTGTCGCCTCACATGCGTACACTTGGAGCGGACTTGAAAGAGTTTTGCCAGCCACTGTGGCAGAGCTAGTTCCGGCCCGGAGTTTCTGGTCCACCCACATCCCCCTTCAGCTGCTTTAAATGACCGGGAGGAGAACTCAGTGTTGCTGTGGCCTGGGACTCAGCATCACTACACTGAGAGAGTTACACCTTGGGATTTGGTTGCTCTAAGGACTCAAGATGAAAAGGTTTGTGTTTGTTTTGTTTGGAGGTGTCAGGGACGAGCCCATGGACATCTAAAGAAGAACCCTCCTTCTTTGCAGGGAAAAAGATTCACAAGTCAGGACCTAACATAATGATGTCACCACCACTTTTGGCACCAGTACATGTGTGTGAATGAAGTGTGCTGTGGTGACACCCTTTACAGTTACCTGTGGTTACATTACATCTGACCTACAGTTGATAAAAATCAGAGATGGCAGGTGAGGCAACAGGGATTCCAAGTTCAGTTTCATTTGCCATACCAGTGGGGCATGATCCCAGGGTTAACATTTACACAGCAGGTCCATCGCACTTCATTCAAAGGAACACTATTGAGCTTAACTGACAAAACAAATAAGCAAGCTTCAGAGAGCCATTCAGACATTCATTTACCATGATTTAGCATAATAGATGCACTTTGCCTAAAAAAATATTTATGTCGATAAAAAAACAGCATCTTCTTGATAGCAAAGGATTAACATTCAGTGTAGTGAAATTGCTAAGTGGTGTTAGCAGCTTGTACATTCTATCCGCTAATAAAAGTGCACATTAATAACCTTAATATTCATTAAAAAAATATTGTCAGTCAGTAATTTCTCATGAAAAATTATGTGTTTTCATTTAATGCTTAAGAGAAAATGACAGTTACCTAATTGCAAATGTAAATGATTTTAATCTGTTTATTATTAGCAAATATATTATGCATGAGAAAATGTCACTATATTAGAAAAAGTATGGATGGATATTCCACACAAATTTAAGTGGATTTACTAAAGAAGGTGGTTTGGCAAATTTGAGACCATTTAAAACAAATCAAATCTGCATGGATTTGTCTGGGAAACACAGATTGGATGCGTTAGAAACAAAATGTCTTCACTAATTAATAAGCTCCATAACCTTCATTTTAAAAGATTGTAGTTGTCAAAATGTTAATGCATATGGTAAGGTAAGGTGTATTTGTTATAAGTGTTTCTTGAACAAACTCCACTGGATCACAGTATAAACTTCCAATAATTGAATAGAGATTTAGTGCAAATGTATGGGCCTGTTCAGGGGTTTTGACAAGTGGCCTGGTGGCTTTGTGAATGATATCTTGCTAGACTGGAGACAGGTAAGTATAAGACTCAGCTGTCTTTATTGCAAAGTGAAACCTTGTTCTTAGTCAAATGCAAATTGCAACTTCTCTTGGAAATTGAAAAGCCTATTTATCTTTAGAAAACCAACCCCAGTTTCCCATCAAGTGTGTGAAGCAACTCAATTATCTGGACTATATGAATGCGAGATGAATGGGTGAACTGCCTACTTAGTATCCAACAATCCAGATTCCTGTGTTTAGCTTTGTCTTTTGGTACTATTCTTTGTTGTGGCTTTGAATTCTCCTGTTTTGATTGCCTATGTCCTTTATTTGGCTTTGGTCCTTGGCCTATCAGCTATCATAGTGATGACTCTTGATTTGTCCTGTGTTTCTGATTTGTCATTCGGCCACCTGTTACTACCCATTAACTGTACTACTCTTTTCCTTTTTATCACCTGTCCTGATTTATGTCTGTCTAAAGATTGAGCTTTGCTTGACAATTTGATACTATGTTGTTTGCTTGTATTTTTTTTTTTTTGTCCTTGTCTGTAGTGCAAATCTAAAGGTTGCCAGTTGCCACTTAAGAGCGTGCAGCCCAAATCTCTTTGAATAGAGGACAAGATATACAACAGGATTTTTTTTCAAAGTCAACAGTCCTTGTATGTCTATACTTTTCTATAGCGATCGATGCAACATTTTAGATTCTGGATAAATGTACACAGTGAGGTTGATTTACTAAAACTGGAGAGTGCAAAATCTGGTGCAGCTCTGCATGGTAGCCAATCAGCTTCCAATTTCAACTTGTTCAATTAAGCATTGACAATAATACCTGGAAGCTGAATTGGTTTCTATGCAGAGCTGCACCAGATTTTGCACACTTCAATAATAGTAAATCAACCCCAGCGCAACTAAAAATTGACTAGTATGCCTTATTGTGCATAATGTGGGCACATGGGATTATGCCTTCATCTGTAGCAAAATGAAGATGAATGGACCAGTGTAGTCTGTAGAGCACTATGTTATTTGTTAGGGCTACAAATATTATGAGTAATTAATAAAATAAAGTAAAGGGGGATTTCCACTTTTCTTGGAAATCCCTTTAGACAAGCTTAACCACTTGCTGACCAGCTGCTGTCTTGACAGTGGCAGGTTGGCTCTGCTGTACAAATCGCCATAGCTGTACGGCGCTCACGCCCGTGGGTAGGGGGGCACGCACGCGTGCCCCCACAGTGCCTGCAGTGATCGTATTCATTACAGAACCGATCAATCTACAGGTCCAGGCCAATGATTTCTGGTCTGGACCTGCTGATCGGTTCTGGCGAATGGAATTCTTCCACTGCCTGTGAAATGTAAACACAGGCAGAGGAAGTGATGTCATCTCCCCTCATGAAGCCTTTTTCAGTTCCAGCTCGAGAGAAGAAGACATCCACAGTGAGTACACCAAGCACTACACTAACACCTGGATACATAGGCACACAATTCACCCGACGATCACCCCCTGATCGCCCACCCAGTTAACCCTTTCACTCCCTGTCACTGATCGCCGTATTGGTGTCACTTGTGACACTAAATAGTGTTAGAGCAGTTAGTGGTAGGCCCAGGTTGGATTTAGGGTAACCCCCATTAACCCCCATCTTCTGGAGACATCCTATGATGAAATGCATAAGGCAGGGCTTCTGGAATGCCGTTACATCACGGTTGAGGAAATACTGTCTGTGGAGCACAAGCCGTCCCAGACAGTTTTTGGTCAGTGAGCATGCTGACTGTACGATTTTAATGCTGGTGATCTGTTTTTAAGTGTTTTTGGAGTTAATAAAACTTTTTTAAACTGGATCACACTATGGGCATTTCTTTCCATCCTTCTATATACAACTCTATGGAGAATTAACCCAGAGCTGAGGAGGGAACCTCATTGGAGACCAGGATAAGAGACATCCTACATATATGCGGTTTACCCCTGCAGGGGTGCTGCCTTGCGGTGAGTGAGGACACATCGGGGGAGCACGTGTGAACCCACAGTCTGAGAAATCCGAATATTGCAAAAGTCACTTTGAAGATTGTTATATGGCACCTTTGCACAATATATGATCTCTGCACAGATGAACTTTTCCTTTTTTGCACATGAGATTTGTGATTTTATGAACTGCACCAACGGATCTATTATTAATCTTATGAACGTTGTGGATGTTTAATGAATTCTTTTTATTGATTAACCAATTTGTGATACGATTATGGATTAGCACACAGTAATTTATTATAGATTGTAGTCATAATAATTTAATATAGGTTATTTATTCTTGTATTGATAAATATTTGCACATTCAACGCTGCACAGACAGCACCATCTACCCCTGCTTTTTATTAACTACTTCACCCCTGGAAGGATTTCCCATATTAGGACCAGGGCACTATTTGCAATTCGGCACTGCGTCGCTTTAACTGACAATATTTCTTACTGTTTGCTAAAATGCAAATCCAAATAAAAATAAATAAGAAAAACAAATTTATTCATCGGTATTGGCCGATTTATATTCTTCCTCATATTTTTGTTTAAAAAAATCGCAATCAGAGTTTATTGATTGGTTTGCGCAAAAGTTGCCACGTTTACAAACCACGAGAATTTATTTGTGGCGTTTTTACCATTTTTTTTTTACTGTTATTGCTGGCGATCTGCGCTTTTTATCGGGACTTTGATATTGGGGCAGACATTTTTGACACTTGTTTGGGACCAATGACATTTATACAGCGATCAGAAATTTAAATATCCACTGATTATGATATAAATGTCATTGGCAGTGAAGGGGTTAACCTGCAAAGGGGGATCTAGGGGTTAACTGTGTTCCCTAGGCGTGTTCTAAGTGTGAGGGGGCTGGGCTACCATGGGCATAAGAGATCTATCTGATCCCAGTGACAGGGATCAGTAGATCCCTTACATGCCCACTGACAGAGCAGGGAACCGCTGTGGTTACATCGGCAGTTCCCCGTTCTTTCTCTCTGCCAGGTCATTGTGGCTCCTCAGCGGACATCGGGTCCACTTGAGCCACGGGCACACTCCTGCAGAGTGCGGCGGGCACGGAAGCACACCGCCGGCAGTGCGCTCCTGCCTGCTAGCTGCGCAAGTGCGAGCCACTGCTTATATACAGCGATTCACAGGAAGCTGCCACTCTGCAGCCGTATACGCGGTCGGGAACCGGTTAAATTCACATCAACTCCACCTAGTGGTTGTTTTAGGGGAGGCAGCAGTCTCTTATATATTTCTATATTTTAGTTTATCCTAAGCGCAGAAACCAATATTTTTAATAGGTATCATCTTGGTATTTTCTTTTCAGCCGGTGGTTGGCTTTCATGTAAAAGCAATCCTAGCTGCTAATTAGCCACTAGACTGCTTTTACAAGCAGTGGGAGGGAACGTCCCCCCCACCATCTTCCATGGTTTTCTAGGGCTCTCCTGTCCCACCGGGGAACTCGAGCATGCAGGTGGTGGTGACCATAGAGCTGATCGAAGACTAGAATGGCTCCAACCATCTCTATGGCCTAAGACACCAGAAGCTATGAGCATTTCATGACTTCGGTTTCACTGGATATAAACAGTGCCATTGGGAAATTGGGAAAGGATCTTATCACAATGACCTTGGTGTGGTCAGATGCTTTAAGGGTCGAGGAGAGATCTAGAGTCTAATAGACCCCAAAAGACAGTGTAAAAATAAAATAAAAAGCAAAATGAATAAGTAAAAAAAATACACCCCTTTAAAGCATGTCGTGTTTGGTATCTATGTACTCGGCATAAGATCATCTTTTATATTTCACCAAACATTTAGGCAATATAGTGTGTTTTTGTTCATTAAAATTCAAAAAAGTGTTTTTTTCCCCTAAAAATGCTCTTGAAAAATTGCTGTGCAAATACTTTGTGAAAAAAAACTGATCCTGGTGAAAAGAACATGGTCCTGATAGGTCAAGATAGCTCAAACCCCCCCCACCCCAAATGACCCCATTTGGAAAGCAGACATCCCAATCAATTTCCTGAGAGGCTTGTTGAGTCCATGGAATATTTTATATTTTATCGCAAGTTTGGGGAAAATTTAAATTTTTTTTACACAAAGTTGTCGCTAAATGATATATTGCTCACACATGGCATGGGTATATGTGAAATTATACCCCAAAATACATTCTGCTGCTTCACCTGAATACGGGGATACCACATGTGTAGGACTTTTTGGGAGTAGAGTTGAGCAAACTTCTGGAAGTCCGGGTTCTGCTGGTTCGGCCGAACTTCGGGACAAAGTCTGGGTTCGGGTCCGGACAGAACCGGACTTTGTCCCGGACCCCGAACCCCATTGAAATCAATGGGGACCCGAACTTTAAGGAACAAAAATGGCTGTAAATAAGTCCTGGAAAGTCCTAGAGGTCTGCAAAAGGAAGGAAATGGGGGTAAGGGTGGGACAAGTGCCCTACAAAGAAATGGGGACAGGGAAATAACTAAATGCAATTTTAAAAAATAATTTCATAAAAAAATAAAAAATGGAGGTGGATGTGGACCATCTTCAAACTGTGTCTGAAAAGTATTAATTAACGGTAGAAGCCATATCACTGTTCTAAAATCATCTTCAAACTGCTTCAAAAAAGTATAAATAAGCCAGGAGAACCCATATCACTGTTCTGCAAACATCTGGAAAATGTGTGTAACACTTTAACTAAAACCGGGAGAAGCCATACTACTGTTCTGCAAACATCTGGAAACTGTGTGTAACACTTTAACTAGAACCGGGAGAAACCATACTACTGTTCTGCAAACATCTGGAAACTGTGTGTAACACTTTAGTCTACAAACGTCTTGTCACTATACCCAAGAGGACCGAATAAATATGAAAAAACTTCGTCAAACTTCTACTAAAATCTTGTCACTATACCGAAGATGGCAATTAATTATGAAAAGTCTGTGTCAAACTTCTACCAGGTGTAGGTGGAGGTAAAAAATAAAAAAATACTTTAATAAAAAATTTTAACGTAAATCAATAAAGGGACAGGGGTAAAGAAACATCCCGTGAACAGGGTGGGAATGGGGGTAAAGGAAGGAAAACGTCTGGAG
>BLSH010176956.1:290805-301607 GCA_018402905.1 Glandirana rugosa | reverse complement strand
AAAACGTAACTATGTACAGGGGGTCCCGTCCTGGGACCAAGGGTATGTGAAAATACCGTTGTTGAACGTATATTCATCTCAACCCCAAGCATGACCTGAAATCCCACAAGCACAGGACTTGGGCTTGGGAACTGTAAACTCTTTTTCAAACCCAAGCCCCAAGTCCATAAAAAAGCTCGTAAAACTCAACTCGCTTGGGCTTGACACTTCAAGCCCAGGCATGGCTTGAAAACCCACAGGCCCTGGGCCTGGGCTTTGGCCTGAAAAGTTTTTTTCAGGCCCAAGTTCAGGCCCCAAGACCATAAAATAAGGTGCACAACTTTTCGACGGTTCGGGCAAACGAGTGAAACGCTTGTTGATTGGCTGCCCTTGGCAGCTTTTCAACACGTGGAATAAAATACCAGAACCCCGGACTTGAACCCGGACTTTTTTTGAAAAGTCCGGTTTCGGGTCCGGGTCCCGGACACCCAAAAGTTCGGTACGGACCCGAACTTCACAGTTCGGGTTCGCTCAACTCAAAATGCTCGAAAAAATACCTGAACCCCGAACCCAAACTTTTTCTCAAATGTCAAGGGTTCGGGTTCAGGACACGAACACCCTAAAGTCCAGTACGAACCCCAACTCTACTTATATGCAAGTTGTTGCCATAAAAGTGTATGGGAACCAGGGTCCTGCCCTGGGGGACATGTATCAATGCAAAAAAAAAGTTTTAAAATCAATCTTTTTTTCAGGAGCAGTGATTTTGCTTAAAGTGAAAAAATAAAAATGAAATATTCCTTTAAATATCCTACCTGGGGGGTCCCCTTAGTATGCCTGTAAAAAGGCGCATCTCTGATGTTTAGAACAGTGCCACCGCAAAATGACATTTGTAAAAGAAAAATTGTCATTTAAAATTGCTTGCGGCTGTAATGTATTGCCGGTTCCCGAGCATGCAGCCCTGGCATGGCAGGAGAGGGTGGGGACGAGCGAGCATCCCCTCCGAACCATACCAGGCCACATGCAATCAAAATGGGGAGGGTGCTTTGGGGTCCCCAAAGCACCTTGTCCCCATGTTGATGGGGAGAAGGGCCTCATCCCCACAACCCTGACCGGTGGTTGTGGGGGTCTGCAGGTGGGGGGTTTATCAGAATCTGGATAGATCACGACCCCCCTATGTGAATGGGTATGGGGTACCGAGGACTGCATGCTCGAATAAGCATCTGGTTTGGATTTTGGGGGGACCCCTATGCCATTTTTTTTTTAATTGTTGCAGGGTCCCCATTAAAATCCTCACCAGACCTGAAGGGTCTGGCATGGACTTTGGGGAGTACCCCTATGCAATTTTTTTTTTACATTTTGGCACGGGGTTTCCCTTAAAATCTATACCAGACCCGAAGGGCCTGGTTAGGATTTTGGCGGGACCCCCACACAATTTTTTTTTTTAATTTTGCGCGGGGTTCCCCTTAATCACTTAAGGACAGAGCCTCTTTCTGAGATTTGGCATTTACAATTTAAAATCAATTGCTTAGAACCCCCAAACATTATATCAATTTTTTTCTAACACCCTAGAGAATAAAAAGGCGGTCATTGCAATACTTTATGTCACACCGTATTTGTGCAGCGGTCTTAAAAGCGCAATTTTTTGGGAAAAAATTCACCTTTTGAATGAAAAAAAATAAGACACCAGTAAAGTTAGCCCATTTTTTTTCTATATTGTGAAAGACAAGGTTACGCCGAGTAAAGTGATACCCAACATGTCATGCTTCAAAATTGCGCCCGCTCATGGAATAGCGACAAATTTTGGCACTTAAAAATCTCCATCTGAAAAGTTTAAAAGTTTCTACAGGTTACCAGTTTTGAGCTACAGAGGAGGTCTAGTGCTAGAATTATTTCTCTCGCTCTAATGATCACGGTGATACCTCACATGTATGGTTTGAAATCCGTTTTCATATGCAGATGGGACTTAGGTATGCGTTCGCTTCTGCACACAAGCTCGCAGGATGGGGCCCTTTAAAAAAAAAATTCTTATTTATTTTACTTGTTATTTTTTATTTTTACACTGTCCATTAAAAAAAATGGGTCACTTTTATTCCTATTACCGGTACAAGGAATGTAAACATTACTAAGAGAATGAAGCATAACAGGATCTCTCAAATGTGAGATCTGGGGTCAAAGAGACCTCAGATCTCATATTTACACTAAAATGCAATAATAAAAAAAAGTCTCCTTTAAGAGCATGACATTACCCAGTCAAACAGGTGCAGAAAAATTGGGCCCTGAGTATTCGTGGTGGCAGAACACTGTAACCTCTCACAATTACTTTTGTTGGGCGCTAAACGGGTCCTGCTGTTGCAATTTATTAAAAAAATTATAATGACATGCCCCAGTCAAACAGGTGCAGAAAAATTGGGCCTTGAGTGTTGATGGTGGCAGAACACTGTAACCCCACACAATTACTCTTGTTGGGTGCAGAAACTGGCCCTGCTGTTGTAATTTATTTTAAAAATTGTAATGACATGCCCCAGGCAAACAGGTGCAGAAAAATTGGAACGTAGGTGTTGGTGGTGACAGAACACTACTACTATACTGTATATGTATATATATATATATATATATTCTTATTTCTTACACTGCCTGAATAGACTCTATATACTGTGGGAGATTAGCTTGTGGAGATCACTTTTCAGGGGAAAATATTCAGCATGGAGGTCAGTTTCTTTAAAATCTGGCGGCTTACCAGGTTTATTATCACAGGTCTGCAAGATCAAAACACATAACAAAACATAAAACAAAACCTTGCTGTCCGGCGCTAAACTAAACAGTCAGGTTCCTCTCTATACAGTGTGGGGCTTTCCGCTGACACCCACAAAACATAAGCACAGTGCAATCCTTGATCTTTGAGTCCAAATGATCACACAGAGCTCACTCAGCTTTCTCCCTCTGAGATCCAGGATAGAGCTCACCTCTGCTCTCTACCTGCTCATTAAATGCAGGTGGCGAGGGGTTTGAGTGGACCAGAAATTTCGGGCTGGAACCAGCTCTGCCATGGTGACTGGCAAAAGTCGCTTCAAACTGATCGCATGCGAGGCAACAAGTATCTCCCGTCCATTATGGAGCCTCACATAACGTCACATATCCTCCCCCTCTGCTCAAGCCCCTGGGACGGAGCAACTGTCCTGACCTTGCAGTGGGCTCGGGAAAGATCATCTGCGTTATTTTGCAGCCTTCCGGCCCCGTGTTCCACGGAGGACTTAAACGGCTATAGGGCCAGGAACCACCCAGTCACCTGGTTATTTTTCTCCTTTTTACACATCCACTTAAGGGGGCATGGTCAGTGACTAGGCTTAATGACCTTCCCAGCAGGTAGTCTTTTAGGGCCTCTAAGGCCCACTTGATAGCCAGGCACTCCTTCTCCACGATGGCATAATTCCTTTTATGCCTATTCAGCTTCCTTCTTAAGTAGATGACCAGGTGCTCCTCACCATCTACAAGAGTTCAAAGGGGGAATACCCCATAGACGGCTGCGGAACCTCTTGTATAGCAAACATGAGGTACGGCAGCAAAAAAATCCCAATTTCGCCCATCTTTATCAACCACCTTTTTTAACATACTCTTGAGGGTCTTGTTAAACCTTTTCACCAGACCGTCAGTTTGGGGGTGGTAAACATGGAGATGGGAGATTTTGTAAAATTTGCACAATTCTCTGGTCACTCTGGACAGGAACAGAGTACCCTGATCTGTCAAGATCTCTTTAGGGATCCCCACCCGACTAAACACCTGGACCAGCTCCTTGGCGATAGTATTAGTGGAGGTGTTCCGCAGTGGTATGGCTTCAGGATAGCGGGTCGCATAGTCCAGTATCGCCAGGATGTGCTGGTGTCCCCGGGCAGATTTTGCTATTGGTCCCACGAGATCCATGCCAATTCGCCCAAATGGCACTTCAATTATGGGAAGTGGGACAAGGGGATTACGAAAATGGGGTGATGGGCCATCATTTGACACTCAGGGCATGATTCACAGTATTTTGACATCTGCATACAACCCAGGCCAGAAGAATCTCTGGGTTATTCTCTACCTGGTGTTCTCCATACCCAGATGTCCCCCCATTACATGCCCATGGGCCATATCTAGCACCATCCTGCGGAAGGGTTTGGGAACCATTAGCTGTTCCACCTCAACCTCCCCGCGTTTCACCACCTGATACAACAAATTATTTTTAAGCGCCATGTAGGGAAGAGACATCCCCCAATTAGGATCCACAGGCTTCCCATCCATCACCTTCACATTTTCTCTGGCTCCAAGGAGAGTGACATCCCGTAGTTTTTCTGTATAGAAGTCGTCTCTCCGGACCTCCAAGTCAGGTACATTCAGTTCACTCTCACCGTTAGGGTCAGAGATATTGTCTGGGTGATTAGCCCCTTGCTGTGAGCTATCTTCCAGCTCCTCTGGCTCCCCAGCCAGTACAGGAAAAGGAAGCGTGTCTCCTCCCTCATCAGTCCTGCCACCAGTCTCCCCTTCCCTTTGGAAAAACGGGTCTGACGAGAGGTCCCATGCTTCCGCAGCAGGGGGAGCTCTATCCTCCAGATTCCCTGTGCCTTCCCATAACCTTCAAAAATGTGGAAAATCCCTGCCCACTAGAGCGTCATAAACTAGTGAAGGTACCACCCCTACTGAACGAGTCACACTACCGCAAAGGGTGTCAATCTCAACCACTGCAGTCTGGTACTCAATGGTGTGCCCATGGATGCAAATGACTCCGAAAGTGCTAGGGTGTAACCTTGCAGGATTGATTTTTACCAATGTTACCACACTACCTGAGTCAAGCATTGCAGTGACTGGTCTCCCATCAACATAAATCACACACATTTGCTTCTCCGTGCGACTTGAACATGATGCTGTATATGCAACCTGTGCAAAAAGAGAAAGGGGTATATTCGGTCTATTCGTATAAGTATAATCGCATTGCATGGGTTCATCATTCAGGGGGCAATTGGCAGCAATGCATGACATTGGTAGCACTGTATGTGTTCTATACCCTGTCCTCTCAAGGGTCCCCAAGACCTAACTGGATTCTTTGGCCCATCTCCAGGTCTAGAGTCCCCAGTCTCCATGTGACTTGAACATGATGCTGTAAATGCAACCTGTGCAAAAAGAGAAAGGGGTCTATTCACATAAGTATAATCACATTGCATGGGTTCATCATTCAGGGGGCAATTGGCAGCAATGCATGACATTGGTAGCACTGTATGTGTTCTATACCCTGTCCTCTCAAGGGTCCCCAAGACCTAACTGGATTCTATGGCCCATCTCCAGGTCTAGAGTCCCCAGTCTTTTTAACCGTATCAGTCTTATTAAATTTCCCCACGCCCCTGCACCCTGGAACAATCTTACCGGGTCTGCCGGGCAAAGTTTCACCTCTAATTACATTGGAGTGGGGCGCAGATGGGCGAAACAAGTCATCAGCAGACTTGTATCTCTCCACAACATCCACCAGTTAGCTTTCAGTTTGGGGTCCCCATGGCTGACCCATTTCCTCAAAGCAGCAGGGAGCACCCGTAAATAGCGGTCCATGACCACATGCTACACAATCTGGGGACCTGGCAAAGTAGCCATGGCTGTAGCCATTTCCTGGTGAGGTGAACTAGGTCGAACATCTGCGAACGGGGTGGCTAGTCAGTGCAGTAGGTCCACTGATGCATGCGGTGGGCCCGGACTGTCATGGTGACCCCCAGGTGTGCGAGTATCTCTGAGTATCTCTGCCTTTAGAGTCACATAGTCCTGGGCTTTATCTGGTTCTAGATCAAACTAGGCATTTTGGGGCTCACCTGTCAAAAATGGGGCCAACAGCCCTGCCCACTGCTCCTTTGGCCACCTTTTGTGATCGATGACTCTCTCGAAAGTTGTGAGGTATGCCTTTACGTCATCCGCCAGTGTCATCTTCTGTAGATGGTAGGAAGCGCGCACCAATTTTGGTTCCACTGTCACCCGAGATGCAGGCCCCTTTAACTCCAGCGAGGCCTCCGCAAACTGTCAGTTAATCTCCTGTTGAGCCGCTTGTTGTGCTGCGATAGCCTGGTGACCCTCCTTTCGCTCAGCTGCAGCAGCCTCTGCGACCTGGCGGTTGGTTTCCCCGTTGAGCTGCATTGGCTTGCAGATTGCCACTGGAGTCCTCTTCCACTCCTCCATGATGACATCATGGAGCTAGTAGATGTTAGAGACCTTGCACTCCTCCATCTTCCATTTGCGTATGTCCCACAGATGCTCAGTAGGGTTTAGGTCTGGAAACATGCTTGGCCAGTCCAGCACCATTACCCTCAGCTTCTTTAACAAGGCAGTGGTCGTCTTGGAGGTGTGTTTTGGCATCATTATGTTGGAATACTGCCCTGCGGCCCAGTCTCTGAAGGGAGGGAGATCATGCTCTGCTTCAGTATATCACAGTACATGTTGGCATTCAAGGTTCCCTCAATGAACTGTAGCTCCCCAGTACCGGCAGCACTGATGCAGCCCCAGACCATGACACTCCCACCACCATGACTGACTGTAGGCAAGACACGCTTGTCTTTGCACTCCTCGTCTGATGGCCGCCACACTCGCTTGACACCATCTGAACCAAATAGGTTTATCTTGGTCTCATCAGCCCACAGGACATAGTTCCAGTAATCCATGTCCTTAGTTTGCTTGTCTTCAGCAAACTATTTTCATGCTTTCTTGTGCATCATCTTTAGAAGAGGCTTACTTCTGGGAGGACAGCCATGCAGACCAATTTGATGCAGTGTGCGGCGTATGATCTGAGCACTGACAGGCTGACCCACCCCTTCAACCTCTGCAGCAATGCTGGCAGCATTATCATACGTCTATTTCCCAAAGACAACCTCTAAATATGACGCTGAGCACATGCACTAAACGTCTTTGGTCGACCATGGCGAGGCCTGTTTTGAGTGGAACCGGTCCTGTTTATCCGCTGTATGGTCTTGGTTACCATGCTGCAGCTCATTTTCAGGGTCTTGGCAATCTTCTTATAGCCTAGGCCATCTTTATGTAGAGCAACAATTCTTTTTTTCAGATCCACAGAGAGTTCTTTGCCATGAGGTGCCATGTTGAACTTCCAGTGACCAGTATGAGAAAGTGAAAATACCAAATTTAACACACCTGCTCCCCATTCACACCTGAGGCCTTGTAACACTAATGAGTCACATGACACCGGGGAGGGGAAATGGCTAATTGGACCCAATTTGGACATTTTCACATAGGGGTATACTCACTTTTGTTGCCAGCGGCTGTGTGTTGAGTTATTTTGAGGGGACAGCAAATTTACACTGTTATACAAGCTGTACACTCACTGTGTATGTATATATATATATATATATATATATATAAATAATCACTGCCTGTATATAGTCTCCACTGTCTGCACTAACTGTATACAGATCACACTCTCTCTCTACACTGAACTGCCTACACTAGCTAAACTGTCTCTTCCCGCTTTACACACACTACATAGACCCGCTGTATCAGCGGCTTTATATAGTGTGGGCATGGAGTGAAACCCTGCTTTTGGCCAATCATGGCTCTCACAGCAGAGCATGCTGTGATTGGCCAAAGCATGCAGGTCATGTGCATGCTTTGGCCAATCAGCGGGCGGCATTTACCCGCAATTTGCATGGGGCGCTCGAATTTCCCGCAAATGCCCCATAATGTTCGGGAGTCACCAAACAGGCGAACCCCCGATGTTCGAGTCGAACATGTGTTGCGACTTGAACCAGGGGACCATCCCTACCCCACAGCAAGCAGCTTGCTATGGGGGCACCCCTCTCTCTCCTGATTGGCCAACTGACTTTGAATGACAACAGTGGGAGCCAATGGTGCCACTGCTGTGGCTCAGCCAATCAGTAGGAGAGTCTCGGACGGCTGAGGAACTCGTGGACATGGCTGGAGAGAGATGGGACTCAGGTAAGTATTAGGGAGTGCTGGGGTCGCTGATGTACACAGAAGGTATTTTATCTTAACCAGTTCAGATCCGTGCTATAGCCGAAAGACGGCTACAGCGCGGATCTGAATTTCCCAGCGGACGTCCACACTTGTGCATGCTCCCGGCGCGCACTCACAGGTGGTGGCGGCACGCGCGGCCACCGCGTGGGCATGCCTGCCCGTGGGCCATGCGGACTCGGTGTCCGCTCGTGACCCCCGGTCATCTGTCAGAGCGGCAGAACGGGGAACCGCCGATGTAAATACGGCGATTCTCCATTCTGTGAAGGGGGACATGACAGACCTACTGATCCCTGTCACTGGGATCAGTTAGATCTGTTATGTCCCTGCCAGCCCGCCCCCACACAATTAGAACACATACAGGGAACACAGTTAACCCCTTCACTGCCCCTTTAGTGTAAACCTCTTCCCTGCCAATGACATTTATACAGTAATCAGTGGACATTTAAATTTCTGATCGCTGTATAAATGTCATTGGTCCCAAAAAAGTGTCAAAAATCGCAGATCGCCGCCATTACTAGTAAAAAAAAATAAATAATAAAAACACCATAAATCAATTCCCATAGTTTGTTGACGCGATAACTTTTGTGCAAACCAATCAATATACGCCATTTTTTTTTACCAAAAATATGTAGAATAATATATATCGGCCAAACCCGATGAATACATTTTTATTATTTTTTTGGATTTGTATTATAACAAAAAGTAAAAAATATTGTTCTTTTTTCAAAATCGGCATTCTTTGTTTGTTTATAGCACAGAAAAATAAAAACTGCAGAGTTGATCAAATACCACCAAAAGAAAGCTCTATTTGTTGGAAAAAAATGATAAAGATTTTGTTTGGGTACAACGTTGCACGACCACGCAATTGTCATTCAAAATGCGACAGCGCTGAAAGCCTAAAATTGGTCTGGGCAGGAGGGGGGGATTTAAGTGCTCAGTAAGCAAGCGGTTAATGCATAGAATGCATTAAGATAAAAAACCTTCTGACTTTAAAACCCCTTTAGGTCCAGAACTTAAAGTGATACTAAACACACTGTTTAATTTACATGATCCCTTCTCTTTCTGTATGTGGATGATGGCACTGTAATTATTTTAATAAAAAAAAAAGTCTAAGTACCTTCTATCCTAATACAGCTGTCACCAGCTCTTTCCCAGCCTGTCTGTAGGGAAACAGTGGCAGGAGGAACTTCTAGTTCTGCTGGTCACATGTTCAAAATAAAAAAACAGGCTTTTAAATACAGAACAAAAATAAATAATTAATATCAAACTGTTTTAAATTGCCATACGGATATACAGTATCTCATAAAAGTGAGTACACCCCTCACATTTTTGTAAATATTTTATTTTCTCTTTTCATGTGACAACACTGAAGACATGGCACGTTGTTAAATTGTAAAGTAGTGAGTGAACAGCTTATATAACAGTGTAAATTTGCTGTCCCCTCAAAATAACTCGACACCCAGCCATTAATATCTAAACCACTGGCAACAAAAGTGAGTACACCTCTAAGTGAAAATGTCCAAATTGAGCCCAATCAACCATTTTCCCTTCCTGGTGTCATGTGGCTCGTTAGTGTTACAAGGTCTCAGGTTTGAATGGGGAGCAGGTGTGTTAAATTTAATGTTATCGCTCTCACTCTCTCATACTGGTCACTTGAAGTTCAACATGGCACCCCATGGCAAAGAACTGTCTGAGGATCTGAAAAAAAGAATTGTTGTTCTACATAAAGATGGCCTAGGCTATAAGAAGATTGCCAAGACCCTGAAACGGAGCTGCAGCACTGTGGCCAAGACCATAGAGCGGTTTACCAAGACAGGTTCCACTCAGAACAGGCCTTGCAATGGTCGACTAAAGAAGTTGAGTGCACATGCTCAGCGTCATATCTAGAGATTGTGCATGAAAGGGGTGCTAAACCCCCTAATTAAAGTATTGAGAGCAAATTAGGGAAAATACATGAATCATAAACCCAAAATGTGCATAAAATAAATAAAGTCTATACAGCCACACAATGTATGGTGAGGTAAAGTTCAATTAAATTAGTCCACCAGTAAAGAAATTTGTCTCTTGAAGTGAAACATAAAAAATCTGGAGTGACTCTAAAAGACTGGGAAATAAATCTTCAACTGTGCAGGGTAAAAACACCACCATGTATGTATAGGGTACTCTTACCAGATATACCTGGTTTACAGGCATGTGGGTCAGGTTCAACCTCGGGAACACAGGACATCAGGCATCCACAGGATGGAATAGCGATGAAAGGCCCGTCATCAAACCACTTGAAGGGACTGGGCTGGTTTCCAGACATGCAGGTCGGGTTCAATCATAGGCATCCAGGGCGTCAGACATCCACAGATCAAGGTACCAATAAAGAACCGGTCGTCCAGCCACTTGAAGGGACCAGGCTCCACGTGTGGTGTTAGGAGTATAGGGATCCAAATAGTACCACAGCAAGCCTCAGTGAAGAATAAAAGCTACATAGTGTGATACTGTATAACCAGATAAGGTTTATTTATAAAATGGTTGCACTTACATGCTAAAAACTAGTAACGAGCACATGGAATTCCAGGTTGAAAAAATTGGCATAGTAGATGGAAGCAGGATCGTCTACCCGATGCGTTTCATCTACAAAGACTTCCACAGGGGCATAGGCGTCCTGCTCCTACTGCGCTATATTTATAAATGATAAAAACCATGCCACAACGAGTCTCCACCCACATGTGACAAAATGGCGGCGGACGGCTTGTGTGTCAAGTAGTAAATATTTATATCGCGTCATCCTCGTCCTGCGGATACGGGGACACCTTCAGAAACATCTACTTTGCGTAGCCCATCTG
>BLSH010176956.1:235019-246650 GCA_018402905.1 Glandirana rugosa | reverse complement strand
TATCACAACTCGCTTGGGCCTGACATTGCAAGCCCAGGCATGGCTTGAAAACCCACAGGCACCGTGCCTGGGCCTGGGCCTGTAAAGTTTTTAGCAAGCCCAAGCCAGGCCCCAAGACGATAAAATGAGGTGCACAACTCTTCGACGTCCCGTCGGTTAGTTGTTCGCAAAGTGACCAAACGGGAATCTTCGGTAGTGTCGGTACGGATGATTACCGTACCGACACTAACCGGCCACGTAGTACACTGGGTCGGAGAAATATTCGACCTCAGTGTCACGACGTCAGTGTACGAGGAACCCAATCATATCCCTTTCCATCGACTGCCGCACTCCCTGTCTAGAACCCGAACGATTTTTGAAATGTCCGGGTCCGGGTCCGTGCCACGGACACCCAAAAGTTCGGTACGGACCCGAACGTTACAGTCCGGGTTCGCTCAACACTATTTACAATAGGAATGAATTAGGAAGGCATAAAAAAATCTGTGAAAAGGTGAACTTACACAGGACCCCCTCCTCAAACCCCCCCCCGTCCCACTGACCTGTTCTCCCATTCTGAGCCCTGCTATAGCTGCGTTACTAGACCAAGGCTTAGAAATCCCCTCGGCTTAATCTCCAAAATGTACCCCGTCAGGCGCCGACCAAACAGAACCCGCGTAGCCAATCTTGTCAGCGGAGAAGAAGAAGAGAGAAAGCCAAGGGTATTTCTAAGCCCCAGTCCGGTGACACAGCTATAGCAGGGCTCAGAATGGGAGAACAGGTCAGCGGGACGGGGGGGGGGTTTGAGGAGGGGGTCCTGTGTAAGTTCACCTTACAGATTTTTGAACTTACACTTTAAGGCTTTAAGCCTGACAGCATGGGCACGTGGCCACCCCCTTTGGCTTGCTAAATTAAAATGTAAATATATATATATATATATATATATATATATTTATATATATTATAAAGGGTAAGATCCCTTTAAAACAATTAAAATGAGATTTGGGAAAACAAGGTCACATGACATTTGGTAATTTTCCAGAATGTCATGTGACCCCTTTGGAATGTTCTGGAAAAGGGGCTTTTTTGTATAAGACCCCCTCACAGGAATATTCCCTGTCAGGGTCGGCGCAACAAGCTCCCCACTCTCCCTCCCTAGTCGCTAGGCATGTTATGTGGTTCTGTCATCATTCATATTTGGAGAGGGGACTTTGGTTATAAATATTCAGTAATCCTCAAGTCCTGTACAACTGAACTGTTTTAAGTTTATTGTTTGAAAACTTAAGAATTTTATAAATTAATACAATTAAGAAGATGTTATTATTTACTTTAATTGAATACACCAATAAACGTGCTGCAGCTAATTTTTTGCCACTAATTTGTTGCGTGTCATTATTTAAGTAGGTATTAGCTTGATGGTATTCGGGGAAGGTAGGTGCGGCCTGCATTCCCATGTTAGTTTGTGAGGAAGATGCATGTGTTTAGTGTTTATTAATTCTTTTAATGTGAATTTGGTACATTTACTATGTTTTTTATACACATGACTCTATTGACTTGCGAAGAAAAATACTTAAAAAAAAAAAAAAAAAAAGAGAGTAAGGCAGAATATTTTGCTAATAAACTTCAGTTCAACCTACAGGTATAAATTCATAAACTCAGTGACCGTGCCACCAAAGACAATGGGGGGTATTTAATAAAATTGCAGTGCTCAGAATATGGTGCAGTTGTTGTTCTTCTATTAAAATAACAACCATATTATATTTACCTGCGCTGTGCAGTGGTTTTGCACAGAGCAACCCAGATGCTCCTCTTCTCGGATCCCTGACTGGAGCTCCAGGCTCCTCCCTCCTGTTGAGTGCCCCCCACAGCAAGCAGCTTGCTATGGGGGCACCTGAGCCGAGCTACAGATCGGTGCATCTATTCAGACACAGAGCTGCAGTTCACCCCGGCCCCGTTTCTACTGATTAACTAACCGAGTTTGATTGACAGCAGTGGGAACCAATGGCGTCACTGCTGTGTCTCATCCAATCAGGAGGGAGAGTCTCAAATGGCCGAGGCATTAGTGGACATCGCTGAATAGAGAGGGGGCTCAGGTAAATAAGAGGGGGACTGGGAGAGGGCTGCTGCACAGAGAAGGCTTTTTATCTTATTGCATAGAATGCATTAAGATAAAAAACCTTCTGACTTTACAAGCACTTTAGGCTTTGACAATAAATCCTGGACGCTAATTGGTTTGTATGCAGAGCCACATCAGATTTTGCACACTCCAGTTTTAGTAAATTTCGACTATAATAATTTTGACAGACTTATCCTTATATATTTAAAGGGTAACTCCACTTTCATGGGAAAAACAATATTGCAAATAACAAATATATATATAGCATATACAATTACTACACAAGCCATATTGTAGTAATGCTTTTAAAAATTCAATTTCCTTTTCAACCTGCAGTGCTGAAATTTTCTGTAAAATCCAATGCAATACAGCAACCAACAGGCCTCTTGTGCACAGTTGGCATACAGAACACCAACAGAAATGTAATTTCCTGCTTGTGCGATTAGCTCACTGGTTTTAGTAGAAATCTGCATAAAGTCAGATTTTAGGTATCCTCAGCAACAAAAAATAGTTTTTGTTGAAATACTACCAAAGCGTGAATTCCTTCTAAAGGGAAGTGGTCCCTGAAACTTTCCTCATTGAATTGAATGAAGGCCCCTTGACCCTAATAAGAAAAGACTCTTGACTGTTGGGGGCATGGCCAGAACTTGGGAGTGGCTACGTGCTACATGCAAATTAGCTTAAGGAGGATTGGCTACAGCACAGGAGTAAAGAGTGGAGCCCGAGTTCAAACAAAAGGCGGTCTATGAGGCAAGTTTGTGCCTTTAAGGAACTGCGGCTGGAAGAGTTGGACGTCTGGACCCCACCCCTGCCTTCACTATGGACACTGAATTCCTGCTTTCCAGGGTCCGTGAACTGCTGGAACAAGGTCAAGTTGACTGGCTTTTGCCTCTCCTGTCCTCCTGAGCTCCAGTCTGACCTGACTGCAGTGCTGTGGAAGGGATATTCTACCTTCCTCTGGAGCCATTGGCACTGATGGTGCTGTATAGAAACATAGAAAAGTGACGGCAGAAAAAGACTGAGTAGTCCTTCGAGTCTGCACCTTTTTATTTATTTTTAATTTTTTTTTTCTATAATTTTTTTTTTTTTTTTTTACATTAACCTTGTTGTCTGACTATAGATTTATGTTTATCCCAAGCATGTTTGAAGCCATTTACTGTTGACTGTCTCACAACCTCTGTTGGTAGTTTATTCCAATCATCAACCACCCTTTCAGTAAAATAATACTTTCTAAGATTAGTTTTGAACTTCCCCCCAGTTAGTTTGAAGTCATGTCCCCATGTTCTTGATTTTGGTTTCATATTGAAAAGACTGCCCTCCTGAACCTTATTCACCCCCTTGATGTATTTAAAGGTTTCCATCATGTCTCCCCTCTCCCTTCTTTCCTCCAGACTGTACATGTTAAGTTCCTGAAGTCGCTCTTGATATGTTTTATCCCCCAGACCTTTCACCATTCTTGTTACCCGTGTCTGAACTCGTTCTATCTTATCAATATCTTTTTGTAAGTGTGGTCTCCAGAACTGGACACAGTATTCTAAGTGAGGTCTCCACCTTCCAGGGACAGAGGCTCTTCTACCTGTCGGCGTAAGGGCTCCTCCTGGCGGGTTCCGCATTCTAGGTCAGTTAGTGGCCCTACTAACAATATCCGCACTCCTCACTACCAGAGCCCCAGGATATCGCAGATTAATTTTTCAGACACTGCAGAGGCATGAGCAAGCTGTATGCTCTGCCCGGCTCTCTGCGCCCCGTAGGGCAGGAGCTAATGGACTGGGTGCTTCCTCCATGTTCTCTGAACCTATATCTGAGCCTGGATGATTCTCTGCTCATGTTCAATGCCCTGCTCCTACAGGTCAGTGGGTGGACCCCCGCCTCTGGACCTAGCGACACGTCGGGTTCCTGCTCCTGGACTTTCTGAACATTTCCCTGCTCCAGCTCCTGACGATGATGCAGAATGCACCTCCAGGTTGCCCGGGTCTACTGATGTCCGTCCGGCTCCTCTGCTTAGTGAGTATGACTGAACTGATTTAGGGTAGGTCTCGTGATGCTTCTGCAACAGTTCCACCAGAAGTTTATTTTCCGTTGTCAAGTCAATTTTGTCCCGAATGGGAGTAATTTCAGTGCTCCCAACCAGTACGGGTACCGTCGCTAATGGCTCCTTGTGGGCGGTCTCGACAACCAGTGCGCATCTGCCTGCAGAGACTAAAGGATAAGAGTTTGTGGATTTGCTTGTACTAGTACCTCCCAATTAGGGGAACAGTGGACAAATCACGATGGGTGGACGTGAATGTTCAGAATGATAAAGCCAAACAGCTTCCCCGTACCTTTGGAAACTAGCTGCAGGGCTTCTGCACATATTCCGGGGTCATTTGTGAGCCCTTCTCTGAATTGGGCCCCTCTCTGTTTTGTTATTTGGATCTTATCTGGGGGGCATATAAAGTATATGGGGGTCAGTGGTGGTTCAACTATGATACACAATTTCCGCAAAAAATTGGCAACCCGCAAGGAATTTCACTTTGACTGTCAGGACAGAAGCTTGTGGTTGTTACTAATGTGCCTGCACAGGCTGTCATCCTTTCAGTCAACAGCTGGCACCCCTTTGGGTCGGCTGTCCCCAGAAAAGGCATCTGTTGGCTTTTAAACAAAGGCCATTGCAAATGGTACACCACGTGAAAATTTAAGCACAAGTGTTCCCTGAGCAGGGGTGCCCATCGGGCTATCCGATGCTTCAAACAAGTTAAACAACCACCTCCCAAGCCTGGGTCCAAGCTTGACTTTTCTAACACAGATCTCCAGTGAACATTCCAAAGATGTTTCACTGGATCGATAGGTACCCCCTTCATAGGGAGGCTTTGATCTTTAGGGACGGTTTCAACCTTGGTTTCCAATTCCAATTCCATCTGTATCTTCTCCTCCACGACTGTCTCTGAATTTGGAATCTGCAAGCTGTCGTGGAGGAGAAGATACAGACGGAATTGGAATTGGGGCATATGGCTAGCCCGTTTGATTCCACCCCTTTTTGTAATTTGAGTGTTTCACCTCTAAGTGTGGTCCCTAAATGGGAAAATGGGAAATTTCACCTCATACACCACTTTCCTATCCTTCTGGCTCTTCGGTTAATGATGGCATTGACAAGGAGGAATCCAAGGTCCAATATGCCTCTTTTGACAAAGCCTTACAATTGATTCAATTTGCAGGTCGTTCTGCTTTGCTGGCGAAAGCTGACGTTGAGTCGGCGTTTCGCCTGCTTCCCGTTCACCCTGAATGTTTTCATCTACTGGGATGCCATTTTCAAGGTAGCTATTTTTTCGATATGTGCCTTCCCATGGGCTGTGCCATATCTTGCTATTATGTTGAGCTTTTCAGTAGCTTCCTTGAATGGGTAGTTTGCGAATCGTCTGCTATGCAATCCCTTTTGCATTATGTAGATAATTTCCGGTTTGTGGGTTCGGCTGATAGTGAGCATTGTCGGGGGGGCTACTTTCTGCCTCACAAAACATTTGTAGGCAGTTTGGCGTTCCTCTATCAGCTGACAAGACGGAAGGCCCTATGAGTTACCCTTCCTACGGATTGAAATGGACACGGAAAACATGGTGTTTCACCTGCCCGGTGATAAATTGGATAGGTTCCTAGCCCTGATTCGTTTGGCAAAAGGGGCCAAAAAACTTCAGTTAAAACAGCTCCAGTCCCTTTTGGGTCACCTGTTTTTTGCCTGCAGAATCATTCCCATGGGACAGGCTCTGTCGTAGACTGTTTTGGGCCATGAAAGGTGTTGCTTCCCCACATTATGTACTCATAACTAGGTCCATGCGGGCTGACTTTGAGGTCTGGTTGTCATTTCTCCAGTCCTATAATGGGCGTTCTTGTTGGCAACTGGAAGAGGTGTCAAACTAACTGCAGGAGCTTTATACTGATGCTGCTGACTCCTGTGGTTTCGGTGCCTTTTTCAGGGGGCTTGGTGTGCTGAAAGCTGGCTGGCCTCATGGGCTTACATGGGTTTGTTACAGAACCTATTATTGGAACTTTTCCCAATCATTTTGGCCATTGAACTGTAGGGAGAGAGATTTCGCAACCGTCATGTCATATTTTGGTCTGATCATTTGAGTGTGGTTCAGGTGATCAGCCAGCTTTCTTCTAAATCCCCTCCTGTCGTTTCTTTGCTACATTTTCTTGTTCTTAGAGGTTTACAATTGAACGTGTGGTTTAGTGCTAAACATGTCCCTGGAATTTCTAATGACATTGCTGATGTGCTCTCATTCTCAGCTCCACCGCTTTCACACCTTAGCTCCTTCGGCATCCCTAAAGGGCCTTCCTTGTCTGACCTATTTGTGGAACCTCGTTTTTGACATTTTTTAGATTGCGTCCAAGCTTCTCTTTCTCCGAACACATGGGCTTCCTACCGTCGGGTCTGGGACGACTGGGTTTTGGCATCTCATGGTGAGTTTTCTTTTTCATCCTATTCTGACCGTCACCTTGCTCTTTTTTCTTACCTTTTGCATTTGCTTCAAAAAGGCTCGCTGGCTCTACAGTTCTGTATTGTCCGCTTTGTCTTTTTGGTTCAAACTTCTTCGGTGGGAGGACATTACCAAAGAATTTCCAGTTCCACGTGTATTGCAGGGTTGGTGGCGTGTTTCACATACTCCAGATTCTTGCCACTCTGTTTCGCTTTCTATTCTTGTCAAAATGCTTTCGCTTTTACTGTCGGCGTGTTCTTCTGGCTTTGAAACCCTATTCCGTGTCGCCTTGTCCTGGGCATTTTTGGTGCCTTTCGCATTGGAGAATTGCTTTGGAAATCCACACACTCGGTTGGCAGTGTAAGAGCCGAGGACGTTTTGTTTATGGAGGATTGTGTATCTATTTTGCGTCGAGGTAGTGGGAAACGTATAGTTTTACATGCATACGGGGGCCAATTTTGGCCAGTTTTATTAGCATCTTGTTTTAAGAATATACGCCCTCCATTTATCTTGTTCACGCTGATTCCTCCTCCTTGAGCAGGTTTAAATTGTTCTGTTTATTTTGTTTTTGTCTTACAAAATTAGGCTTTCCCCCTTGGAATTTCTCGATCCACTCTTTCTGCATCGGTGCTGCCACCGCGGCTTCTGGCATGGGCTTTTCTGATACAGAACTTCAACATTTGGGTAGATGGGAATCTTTGTGTTTTTCATTATATTTTCGCCCTCACTTGTTTTGATCCTAGGCTCTTCCCTGGCTCTTGTCTGGATCATCGGTGACTCTTATTCATTGGGCCTCCTGACAGCTGCGCCAGCAGCTGAGGCAAACCCCCCCAAACCCTACCCACATATAGGGGAAAGGGATGGACCGATTTCTGGAGCGGTCCGTGGCTTGCACCCCACTCCAGGCAGACGTTGAGGGACAGTGCTCCGCAGCCAACATGGCGCCCTGGACTAGCTCTCAGTCATGCGGAGTGAACACAGGGGTGGCCTCCACACAGCATGCAGGTGATTCAGATCAGCACAGACCAGCATTGCCAGACCTAGCATCACCAGCAGGTATCACTCAAGCAGTGGTTGCCCTTCAGACGCCCACAATAGCAGAGGCAGTGGACAGGGCTGTCTCCAAGGGGTGGGAACAGCTCCGCAGGGAGCTACAATTACAGGCTGCTAGATTAACACGTGCTGAGGAGCGCATATTCACTATAGAAGATGACACCACTGCACTCACGGCAGCTGTTGCCAGGCTCTCCACTACCCAAAAAGGAGCTGCTAGAAAAGGTTGATTACCTTGAAAATAGAAGTGGGAGGAACAACCTCCGCATAATTGGAGTGCCCGAATCAGTCACAACATCAGGGTTACTACAGCTATGCACCACTACAATATCAGGGCAACTAGGCCTCCAAACCTCATGCATAGTGGAGAGAGCCCACCGCATCAGCCAGATAGTGGAAGGCCAGACACGACCTAGGCCAGTAATAGTTAAATACCTTAACTATGCTGACAAACAAGCCAACTTTTAGAAAAAAACGCAACCTGGCACAAGAAGATGGTCCCAATTTAAATTTTTGCTGATTACTCGGTAGAGGTAATGAGAAAACGCAAAGCCTTCTTGGCCATCTGCTCAGCCCTCCACAACCAAAAAGGTTAAATACAGCCTGGCATACCCAGCTGTACTTAATGTCCTGACAGCCAAAGGTGACCGCCTTACATTTCACTCCCCAGCAGAGGCAGAATCCTTCCTTGAGGAGCTACAGCCATCAGAGATGGAACAGGAACCCCAATCCCCATCTCAGACGCCATCTCCCCCAAGGAGGTCAGCCATGTCCCCGACCAAATCGGGCAATCGTCAAACACCCCCTTATAAAAAGGGTCCGCTTTGGCCTCCCTGAGGTCAACTCTGTTCTAGAAGGATGCTGAGTCCCCCGCTGCCTTAATTATCTCTTCCAATGTTGTTCCTGTTTTGTTGTCTTTTCATTCATTTCATCATCTCCATAATATGGCAGGTTTCTTTCAATTCAAAGGTGCAGCTGCACCCATGGACAATGGGCTTATACAGATCCTGGCCCAGGCTGGTAACTGTGTTTCTCTCTTTTTTAGAAGAATCAGTTTTTTTGTTCTATATGGTTTTTGCCTTTCACGTATGTTTCATAATGTGCTTAGCATGTTGGTTCTTCTAAGGTTGGTTTAAGATATCACTAGGGTATGTTGGTCTACTTAGCGCTGTCCTCCCTTCAATCCTAAGCCAAGACCTATCCCTCTCCCCTCGCTACCCCCCCTCCCTCCCCGCCTCCCTCTCGGCTCATCACTACATCCCATGGGCTATAGGAGCTTACCTATAGCGGGAGTTCTGCGGACAAGTGTACCATAGGGAAAAAAGTGAAGTCCTTAGTGACTTGTAGGGGACGCGTCCCCCTAGATAGGAAGGAGTCAGTGAAGCTCCTACTCTGGTTCTCACGTGTTGCTTTTGTTCCATTTCCTGTAACAGATGCTGTAATTATAGGAAGTGCTCCTGCCTCTAGAGAAGCCATCGCTATGGTGACATTCATTGCGTACAAGACACCCACCTACTCCTTCCAGAGATGCCATGGCTCCTCTGGAGAGCAGAAGCCACATAGGAAAGGAAATTTCGTGGAATGTCAGGGGGCTTCACTCACCCAATAAGCGCATGCAGATTCTGAGACATCTAAAACGGCTGAAAGCCGATGTGGCCCTTCTTCAGGAAACACATCTAGGTGCGGACAACCTGTCTAGGCTCCGAAGGCTTTGGGCTGGATGGGTTCATGGCTCTCTAGTGATGGGTCGCAAAGCTGGGGTTGCCATTCTAATTAGCAAACACCTTCCTCACTCACTACGCTCAGTTGAATCTGACTCGGAAGGGCGTCGAGTTACCATACACCTAAGGGTTGCGGAACGCGAACTCGCCATCTCTAACGTATACGCCGAAAACTCCCCAGGACAACCTTTTTTCCACAATCTCCCGCAGTGGGCAGTACAGATCCCTGAGACAAATCACCTTTTGGGTGGAGACTTCAATTCCGTGATGCACCCTGCAGAAGATCGCTCCCCTGAACAATCCTCACGCCCCTCACCAGCTAGTATCCCTGCCATCCTAGCCCAGACCATACCTTCCCTTGATCTCACTGATGCCTGGCGTGTTTCCCATCCCATGGACAGAGATTACACCTTCTTCTCCCCACCTTCTCCCATATTGATTATTTTTTTACATCCCTGGCTCTACTACCATTCAAACAAACATAGAGAACATGGTAATTTCAGATCATTCCCCTATATTGATACAAATATCTGGGTTCAGTGCCCCTAACCTCCTTAGGACTTGGTGCTTCCCCTCCTTTCTAGCCGATAGCGAGGACCTTAAAGTGACCCTACAAAATGCTTGGGCAGAATATACTGACACAAACAGGGAACACCTGTCCTCACCAAACCTTTTTTGGGAAGCCGGAAAAGCCTATCTCAGGGGGCGCATCATTTTATATGCAGCCCAATACAAACCACAAGCCCGCCTTAGCAATAAACAGGCTCCTTGAGGCACACAATTTACTCATTGGAACGCTCTCTCCTGACAATATTAGAGCATGGCAGCAGGCCAAGCAGAGCTTCGATCACTGGTCCGCACGTCAGGAGGCAATCAAAAACTCGCACTCTTCGCTTCTGTTCCACAGACATGGAAATAAGGCAGGCAGACTACTGGCAAGGCTTTTATCTGGACCTCACCCGCCCACGCACATTGGCACTCTCAGAACCCCAGAAGGGGATATATATCACTTCAACCTCTGAGATAGGCTCCCTGCTCTCTAAATTTTACCACTCGCTCTACACCAAGGATCACATTGACACAGAATTAGCAACTAAAACACTAGCAAAAGCTAAACTATCTTCCCTCTCGATTAATCAGCTGGATTCTCTCAATGCCTCTATATCTGAACATGAGATCAAGATGACTATTAAGAATATAGCCAAGGGGAAAGCGCCGGGCCTCGACTGACTCACAGCTGACTTTTACAAGTTAACCCAAGACTTCATCCCAGATACCCTAACACTTGTTTATAAACACATTTGGTCAGACGGTGCCTATCTACCCTCTGGCATATATTAAGCTAATAGCCAAAAAGGGCAAGGACCCCCTCCAACCAGGCTCCTACAGGCCCATCTCCCTTATAAATACAGATACCAAGGTTCTGTCTAAAATTGTGGCTACCCGCCTGGCCCGGTTATTGCCTTTATTGCTCCACCCAGCCCAAGCCGGATTTGTCACTGGCAGATCGGCAACTCTTAACATTCGCAAAGTCCTCCTGGCCCTCGAACACGCTAAGACACACCCCAACAAAGACTTTGCGATTATCTAGCTCGATGCCGAAAAGGCTTTTGATAATATAAGCTTTGTCTGGCTGTTCGGGGTGATGGAGGCTTTCGGATTTTCGGAACAAGTGATGGAATTTATCAAAAAGTATTCATCCCCAACAGCCCGTTTAGTTACCAACAGCTTTATGTCCCCGGACATACACTCGCAATCAGAAATATTCAACCCCCTCATCTCAATAGACAATACAGTGATATTGATGAAAGATAATGAAAACAAATGAAAAAAAAAAAAAACTTGTGAAATAACAAATAATATTTATTGATACATATTTGAGTTATTTTGACAACAAGAAGTTGACTTAACTTCACCACCACGGTTAAAAAAAGAGCAAATATACCGGAGCATAGGGGCAGTGGGTGGAAATTGGGGCGGATTGCCCCTATGCTCCGGTATATTTTTTTTTAAAAGCCCGTATATAACATTACAAGAAAAAAAGTAATTTTTTTATTAGTTAGCCACCCATACGGGTGGTAATCTTTTAGAGGGAAGTAGGAGGGTGAAGATTACCACCCGTATCGGTGAAAATTTTTTTTTATATGGCCTCGTATCCCCGTTAGGCGGGGTTAAAGGTGGGTGACGGGGATACGAGGCCATATAAACGAGAAAAAAATTGGCACCACCACTTCAATTCAGTTGAAGAACAACAGTTTTATTGAGTTTATACATAGTTATTTATAATAAACAATAAAGTGTTCAAAAAAAAAAA
>BLSH010176956.1:199035-212074 GCA_018402905.1 Glandirana rugosa | reverse complement strand
AATATTTAAAGTTATTTCCCTGTCCCCATTTTTTGTAGGGCACTTGCCCTACCCTTACCCCCATTTTACTTCCTTTTGCAGCCCTCTAGGGCTTTCCAGGACTTTGTTACAGCCATTTTTGTGCCTAAAAGTTCGGGTCCCCATTGATTTCAATGGGGTTCGGTGTCCGTGCGATCGTTCGGGTTCCGTCCGGACCCGGACCCGGACTTTGTCCCGAAGTTCGGCCGGACCAGCAGAACCCGAACTTCCAGAGGTTCGCTCAACTTTAATCAAGAGAGCAGCTGCTAAAACGCCATTACAGAGCAGCAAACAGATATTTGAAGCTGCAGGTGCCTCTGGAATCCCACGGACATCAAGGTGTAGAGTCCTCCAGAGTCTTGCAACTGTGCATAAACCTTCCATTCGGCCACCACTAACCAATGCTCACAAGCAGAAATGGCTGGATTGGGCAGAAAAATACACCAAAGACTAATTTTCAAACAGTCTTGTTCACTGATGAGTGCCGTGCAACCCTGGATGGTCCAGATGGATGAAGTAGTGGATGGTTGGTGGACGGCGGCCACCCTGTTCCAACAAGGCTGCGACGTCAGCAAGGCGGTGGTGGAGTCATGTTTTGGGTTGTAATCATGGGAAGAGAGCTGGTCGGCCCCTTTAGAGTCCCCGAAGGTGTGAGGATGACCTCTGCAAAGTATGTGGAGTTCCTGACTTACCACTTACTTCCCTGGTACAGAAGGAAGAACTATGCTTTCCGTAATAAAATCATCTTAATACATGACAATGCACCATCTCATGCTGCAAAGAATACATCTGCATCAATGGCTGCTATGGGGATAAAAGGAGAGGAAGTCATGGTGTGGCCTCCATCCTCCCCTGACCTCAATCCTATTGAGAACCTTTGGAACATCCTCAAGCAAAAGATCTATCAGGGTAGGACGCAGTTTACATCCAAACAGCAGCTCTGAGAGGCTATTCTGACATCTTGCAAACAAATTCAAGCAGAAACTGTCCAAAAACTTACAAGTTCAATGGATGAAAGACTTGTGAAGCTGCTATCAAATAAGGGGTCCGATGTTAAAATGTAACGTTACCCTTTTAAAATGTTGTTCAAAGTTTGATTGAAATAGCTTTTGATTTCAGTAAATATGCTGCAAACACAACAAATGACAATTTCCAGTTCTTTACAACCTATAAAGTGTTTTGAAACTTACTGTGCGCAATAATTTGAAACAGTGCATTGTAAGTTTTTTATTTTGAAAAAAATATACTGTTATCATTAGGCGGTGTGTTCGAATAAAATTTTAATTTTACTTTTACTTTAATTGTTGATAACATGAGAATTATGCTGACTGTTTACATCAATTATTTAGGTAAATGAGAAAAATATCATTGGCATAATAATTTGGAACAGGATGTGCTAATAACTGGGAGTTAAACATCACTGATAAATGCGTTCATATCCAGTTCAATGTTCAGTCCACCAGGCTGTAAACTGTTCATAAGGTAAATCCAGTGTGTTTCACGCTGTGAGAGGTCCCTCACACGGTTAGAACCTCTCCATACGGAGTACACCACATCAATCCGACAGAACCGCAATAATTAGGGGCTTCTATTATGTTTCAACCTGTAATGCATAGAAACACTGTGGTGTTTAAAACCCTTCTTAATGTTGGTTAGATGCTCTCCTATGCGTGTTCTCAGCAGCCTTTTGGTCTGGCCTATATAACATTTCCTCTTGTACCAAATTGTGATGTAGCTGTACTGTCTGCCTTCATTTTTGTAAAGCGCTGCGCAAACTGCTGGCGCTATATAAATCCAGTATTATAATAATAATAATAATAATAATAATAAGAGGAATTGTATGTGTAGGTTTTAAAAGGCCATCAGCGACACAACCATACATTATTTGAATGTCACGATCGAGAGATCGGACATGAGGTCGATTACGAAGGTTTTCTTCAAACCTACTGATCATAATAGATACCCTTCTATAAATAGTGGACACCATCCCACTTGGATTAGAAATATTCCAAAAGGTCAGTTCTTACAAGTAAGAAGGAACTGCAGTAATGTTGAGGACTATAGGACACAGGACGAGGTGCTGAAATTAAAATTTGGAGAAAATGGTTATTGACCACAGACATGGAATAAAATTAGATGAAATAAGTGCCATCCCTCGTGAGGAATGTCTAAGGGATAAAGAATTACCTCCTCGTTATGGGTCCTTTCAACTAAGCTTCCTTTCAGATTTCCATTGCCAACATAGGGAGGTGGAGGAAATATTCAAGAGAATGGCACATTTTACATCTAGACTGAGATTTAGGCCCCTTGTTACTGGAAACCCCTAAATTTATATATAGAAGGGCGCTGAACTTTGGGGATCATGTGGTTAAAAAGGTCCTAGGTGCTCCAGGACAACAAAAATTCCCTAGTAATATGAATGGCAGAATGTAGAAAGTGCAATGCCTGCAGATGGACAAGAGGTAATAATGTGAGTTGCACAAATTTTGTTAATTCAGAAGGTAGGAGTTTTGAGATCAAAGATTTCATCACGTGCAATTCCTCCTATGTTGTGTATCTCCTATGGTGTCCATGTGGCCTATGTTATATAGGCCGGACCAAAAAGGCTGCTGAGAACACACATAGGAGAGCATCTAACCAACATTAAGAAGTGTTTTAAACACTACAGTGTTTCTATGCATTTCATGTTGAAACATAATAGAGACCCCTCATTATTACGGTTCTGTGGGATTCATGTGGTGTACCCCATATGGATAGGTTCTAACCGTGTGAGGAACGTCTCACAACGTGAAACACACTGGATTTACCTCATGAACGGTTTACAGTCTGGTGGACTGAACATTGAACCGGATATTAACGCATTTATAAGTGATGTTTAACTCCCAGTTATTAGTATAAGATCGTGGTAGTGATATAATGAGATGAATTCAGATATAGTTGAATATGCCCTTATTTTATACCTTTTTTGACTTAGTAGTTTATGAAGTTCATTTTGACTTTTTATTACATGTTTGAGTGTTTGGGATAATCTTACCTACAGCTCTTAGAGGACACAGATCTAATGCGTTATTAATGAACCATAACCGGATTTGAGGGTCTCTTTAAAAGAGTGAGATGACCCCATATGAATTTTTTAATAGAGAAAGCGCTCTATTAACCACTTTAGCCCCGGAAGGATTTCACACTTTAGAACCAGAGCACTTTTTGCGATTCGGCACTGCGCCGCTTTAACTGACAATTGCGCGGTCGTGCAACGTTGTACCCAAACGAAATTTGTGTCCTTTTTTTCCCACAAATAGAGCTTTCTTTTGGTGATATTTGATCACTGCTGTGTCATTTCTGATCGCCGCTATAAACAAAAGAAGAGAGACAAGTTTGCAAAAAAAAAACACATTTCTTACTTTTTGCTAAAATACAAATCCAAAAAAATAAAAAATATAAAAAATGTTTTTTTCTCAACGGTTTTGGCTGATTTATATTCTTCCTCATATTTGTGATAGAAAAAAAAAACGCAATTGGCGTCTATTGATTGGTTTGCGCAAAAGTTGCCGCCTTTACGGATGATGAGAATTCATTTCTGGGGTTTTTATTTTTTTTTTATTTTTTACTAGTAATCTGCAATTTTTAGTGGTACTGCGATATTGCGGCGGACATGTCCAACCATTTTGACACTTTTTTGGGACCATTGGCATTTATACAGCGATCAGTGCTATAAAAATGCATTGATTACTGTGTAAATGCCATTGGCAGTGAAGGGGTTAACCTGGGGGGCGCTCTAAGGGTTAACTGTGTTCCCTGGGCATGTTCTAACTGTATTAGTGTTTGACTGGCAGGGGAAGGGGAGTGATCACGGCTTCCATGTAGAGGAAGGCTGTGATCACAGCCCTTCCCCCTCTAACAGAACGGAGATCCGTGTTTACATGCAGGGACCTCCGTTCTTTCACTGCCGGGGGGGGCATCGCGGGTAGCCGGCGGAGATCGAGTCCACCCTACCCACTCCCTGGCCCCCCCCCGGACACAGTGAGCGTGCGAGCGCGCCTCCGGCGGCGCACGCGCGCTCACAGTGCACGATCTGGCAGCCGCCGTCATATGATGGCGATTTGCCTAATAGAGCCATTTTGTCGCCATCAACCTGCGGTTGGCGGTCGGCAAGTGGTTATGTGTTTTATATTATTTGTCTTTGTTTTTTTCCCATATTTCTATTGAATGCTTTTATGGTTTACGAATATGATGGAACATACTTTGTATGGAAAATTTGTGCTAATTGAATTTTTCCTAATATTTGGTTTTATAAAAGTTGATGCTGTAAATGTAGACACTGACCCCCCCTTAGGACTTGCAGACACTGGATATGCTGTTTTCCAAGCCATGGGATCACCCTGAGGAGGGAGGGTATTTATTGTCTGTTGTCGGTCCATACAGCCAATCACCAGTGGAAGTCCTTGTGACGAAACGCGTTGCGAGTTCACTGTACGGCAACACTACGTTGAAGACGCGCTTTTCCTTTTTCTCCCTGCTGGTCGGAGGAGAGGGGGAGGCTGCCTGCGGTATCTGAAAGGATCCTGGGGACGACCAGCGTCTGTATGCTTGTTTGATTCGGCAATCTGGTAAGAGTGTCCTGGCCTCTACCTTTCATTTTTATGTGAGTGGCTGCATGGACGGATAGGGACCATTCCTATGGGCTGCTAGTGCTGGAGGAGCACAAGCAAGTGCATTTGCCTGAGCATGAGAATGCCCGGCATATGCTTGTGATAAGCGTACATCTATTGGGGAAGTTGGCCACCTGCATGTTGATCACTTGGTGTGGTTTTGGAATCCTGAATTATTGCCGAGTCTGACAGGATCTCCTGTGACTGGATGCTACCATTTATGAATTTTAATTACTTGGTATTCATTTTTTGATTTTATGTCACTTATCACTGGGTGTCATTTATAGTTATTGACTAAGTGCTGCTATAGGTCTTTTGAGATATATTTGAGTTGGGATAGTTTTTTTTTAATTAAGTGGCTGCTCATTTTCTGATTTTATAGAGGTTCATTTGCCTCAGTTGTATGTCTACAGTGGTGCGGGTATGTGATCTATTGAAGTTGGGTTGAATTTTTTTAGATCCTTGGTGGAGATTATGTAAACTACCCTAAAATTACATTTCTGGGCATGGCTAGCCACGGAGTATGATGGCCGCTTGATCCACCAGCTCCGCTCAGCAACCGGACATCAGGCAATCTCCCGCTTTCCACAGCAGCTCTATCCATTCTCTCCTACCCCTGAAGGGAGCCAGAACATACGGCACCTGGGCGGTATGTCCGGAAAGAGGAATGGCCATCTCCACAAATCACGCCACCTCACAGACTGCTCCTCTCAGCACACCATAAAGTGCTATCAAGATGGACCCGATGCGGCGCCTCCTCCCTCCTTACTAATGGACGCTGAGGCACAGGACTCCACTATTACTCAAGAGGACATGGACAGCTCAGAGCCCACAGTGGCTCCCCCTCAAGGCTTACCCACGGGTAGAGGTAAGAGGGTTGCTCAATCCCCTGTGCTCTCTTCTTCTAAAGCTCCTTCATACCAAAAGCAGCACTGGGATAACCCTGATGTCCTACCTCATGGGGAGCATGATGCCAATTCCCTTGCTGCACACCCTGCCAGTGACCAGCCTGCCTCAGAGAATACAATGAAGCTCATGCTACTGTCCCTGCAAAAAGACTTACTCAATGAACTCCGTGCTTCCATTTCTTCTGTACACTCCAGGGTTGACCATGTGGAGGAACGCACAGATAAGCTTGAACAAATGGTTACTGAGCACACAGTGGCTTACAGTGAAGTCGCAGAGATCCAGGACCACCACACTGATTAAATTCGCTACCTACAAGCGAAAGTGGCTGACCTGGAAGATCGTTCCAGAAGGAACAATATTAAAATTTAGGGGCATTCCAGAAACCGTCAGACCCCCTGATCGGATCTCTTATTTACAACAACGTTTCCTCAAACTCCTGCCACGGTTATCGCAAGCTGATATCATCATAAACCATGCTCATAGGATCTCCAAGCCCAACTACCTCCCTGTGTCTATTCCACGAGACATGCTGGCGCGGATTCATTTTTTTTATATAAAAAAAGTGCATTATAGCCACAGCCCACCCTGCCTCCATGCTACCAGACCCCTACTCCTCCGTCTCCCTCTTCACTGATATATCCCCAACCACGGCTCAAAAAAGGAGAGAGTTCCCCAAGTCACTGCGATTCTCAGAGAGAAATATGTAACCTATAAATGGGGCTTCCCCACCAAATTGGTAGTGACTTACCAAAATCAATCAACATCTGTACACAGAAGGAGGGCATCAAAAGGCTGCTAAACTTGGGCCTCCTCACCTCTCCCCCACCCGATCCTAAACCACAATGCCCCTGTACATGAGGCCAAGAGCGCAAATTCACAAAACCTCACTCCTCATACTGAGCAAAGCAGTCACCTTTGCTCCTGACTGTCCCTCCGGTTGCTCATGTACTAGCATAACATTATGACTACCTTTCACTCTATCAGCATGATGTCCCAGGCGAGCGACACTTCTAGTGCGTTTTCAGATTTTGTTACTTTCTTCTTCCCACCGAAGAAGAAAATAGGGTGCTAAGCATCCTTACTTAAGTCAAATTCTAATTGGTCTTGCATTCTGTTGTACTTGCTACTGTCTCTTTTTTTTTGTTCACTATTGTATAGCTAGTTACACTGCATTGCGCATAAAACATTATTAATATTTGCACTTTGCAACACTGATAGTTGCTTGATTGCCTGATTATAGAAGGTGTTGTCTACCTCCCCCTGTTGATCATCATTGCATCTTTAAACGCAAAGGGCCTAAACTCCCCTTTCAAAAGAAATGTATTATGGAAAGATGCCCTTAAAATAATACAGACTTGATCTGTGCCCAAGAAACTCACTTTCCTTCCCATAAGTCTCCCAGCCAATCACATAAGCAGTTCTTATACTGCTTTTTTTGCCAACGTCAATAAATAGAAAGCTATGGTATTAATTGCCATACGGTCTTCTGTATCCTTCAAATTGCTTCATTCTGAGGTTGACCCCAATGGCAGATACCTCCTCTTAAATGCATCAATCAACAATCGAATGATGACCATTGTCAACATATATGCCCCAAACACTAACCACCAGCAGTTTTAAAAATGATAATGGAGAAATGACAACCCTTCCGACATTCCGCCCTTGTCATATGTGGGGACTTCAACCAAATAGTAGATCCAGCATTGGATTCCTCTAACTCCACCCATAAAAAATCTACTGTTCTATATTCCCTGTTACACTCGGAAGACATCTATGACCCCCGGAGGCGTCTCCACGACACAGAAAGGGACTACACCCTATTCCCAAACACAGAAAACGTACTCTCGGATAGATATATTCCTGGTCGATAAACACACACACTCCAGTCAGTTCAGGAAGCTAAAATTGAGGTTCTTATGGTCTGACCATGCTCCCATATCTTTAAAATGATTTACCTCTTAAAATGTTGAGAAAAGGAATACATGCAGACTCAAAACCTCTCTGCTCTCGCACCCCCACTACCAGAAGCAGTTTGAATCCGAAATTGAGAGTTATTTTGCTGTGAATACTGACTCTGTGAAAGACCCTACACTTTTGTGGAATGCTCACAAGGCTTGCCTCAGAGGCCTTCTTATCCAACTAGGGGCCCACAAGAAGAAAAAATGCACCGCCATCACGAATAGCCTATTAAACCACATTCACACTCTAGAAATAGCCTATAAAGCACAACCCTCACTACATCTAGACGAAGAACTACACTCAACAAGATGCACACTTAGTGAACACCTTTACAACAATTTTAACATATCCCTCAAAAGACTTTGTCTATATATTTCTAAACACACAACAAACCGGGGGCTTGCCTAGCTAGATAGCTCAAACGACGACTAACCCAATCTAAAATCTCATACCTCAGCTCCTCCTAAGGTACCCGTATCACCAACCTTAAGGATATAGCCAATCAATTTAGCTCCTTTTATGCCAATTTCTCTACTTTAGGCAATGTCCAGGCCCAGTCCCCAGATATAACATGTTTTCTGGACCAGGTACAACTACCATCAGTCTCACCAGAAAAACTCTCTTGGCTTCCCTTCCACTGCATACAGCAGGTCCTGACGGGTTCAGCAATGAATACTATAAACAATTTGCTGAACTACTCACCCCACACCTCTGTCACTCCTTTAATCGCATTGCCTCCACAGACTCTATCCCTCCAGAATCTCTAGCTGCCACCATCATTACAATCCCAAAACCTGGTAAACCATCTGACGACCCTGCCAGCTACAGATCCATCTCTTTATTTAATACAGACAGTAAGCTTTATGCTAAATTACTAGCCACCTGCCTGTCCAGTATCGTTCTGCATTTAATCCATTCTGACCAAGTAGGGTTTGTGGCCAGCAGACAAGCAACGGAGGGTACTCGCAGATACATAGACCTGCTACAATGGGTTGAGCATCATCAGGTGCCTTCACTGTTGGTCTCCCTTGATGCGGAAAAAGCATTTGATAGGGTAGATTGGAACTTTAAGGCAGTTTTGATAAAATTTGGCTTTTTGGGTCAAATACTTAGAGCCATAGTGGCTCTCTACTCACTTCCCAGTGCTAGAGTTGTCACCTCATGTATCCTGTCTGACCCCTTCCATATAGCTAATGGGACCCGTCAAGGGTGTCCCTTATCTCCCATAATTTCTACACTATTAATGGAACCATTGGCCCACTCCATACGTACAAACCCTCTGATTTCTGGCATCCAGATTGGAGAATCTACACACAAAATCGGCCTTTATGCTGATGTAATTATCTCACTAACTCAGCCAAATCTCTCCCTCACCTTCATTACACCCTAGAACTTTTTAGCAAAGCTAATCCCAGATCCCTAGCAAATGCAATCAGTTACATCAGCATCAGGTGCTTGATAGCTGCTGATCCAGGACTGATTTATTTTTATAAATGTGAGCCTATCAATGGAGTCTGTGGACAGGCGCATTCTTTGATCCGTTATGAACCCTCCAGCAGCACTAAATGTCCATTCAGAAAGCACACTGGATGCAGGACAGGCCAGTAGCTTGATTGAATATTGAGCAAGTTCAGGCCAGTGGTCCATCCTCAAGACCCAGTAACTCAGTGGATGCTCAGGTCTCCAAGTCTGCTCTTGCCCCTAGATATTCCTGCACCATATAATTCAACTGCTGACAATGGTTGCTTGAACCTATCAGCCCTGAGTGCTGAGGACCGAAGAATTGTTTAAAAGGCATCGGTCAGCCAGCCATCTTCTCCACCGCTCTTCCTCTGACCGAAGGAAGCCTCAGAAACATGTTGTCCAGCCGAAGGAAATGGTAACCTCCCAGGGTCTGGAAAGGCGTTGCACAAACTTTTCTTGTTTCATCTTCTGCTTCCTCTGCGAAGGCAGGATGAGCTCTGCAACTTTACCCTTGTAAAGTGGATCAAGAAGGGTTGCCAGCCAGTAATAATCCCTTTCCTTGATACCACAAACCCTCGGGTCTTTTCGCAGGCTTTGCAGAATCAGGGAGGCCATGCAGCGTAAGTTTGAGGAGGCATGAGAGTCCTCTGGATCACTGAGGATGACATTGTCAGGAACTACCTCCTCCCAGCCACGTACAATTCCTTGGGTTTCTGAGGACTAAAACCCATTCCTTGAAGACTGCTGTGTGCTATCCTCTACATCCATGCTGACACAATCCTCCTCAACCTCTTCCTGTGTGTTTGGCTGCCCTGCAGGAATGCTATCTGCATAAAGGGGGCCTTGATAGGAAATTAAGTCCTCCTCTTCCTCCCGCTATTCTGCCTCAAGTGCCCTGACCTTGATTCCACAAAGCATGTGCTCCAGCAGGAAGACTAGAGGGACAGTGTCACTGATACATGCATTGTCGCTGCTCACTATCCTTGTGGCCTCCTCAAAATGGTGACAGGACAGTGCATGCATCCTTGATCACTAGCCACTGGCGTGGCGAAAAGAAGCCAAGCTCCCCTGAGCCTGTCCTGGTGCCATACTCACACAGGTACTCAATGCTTGCCCTCTGCTGTGCGTGCAGCCACTGCAGCCAATGTTGAGTTTCACCTGGTGGGTGTGTCACAAATGAGGCGGTTGGTTGGCAGGTTGAATTCCCACTGAATGTCAGCCAACCGAGCACTGGCATTGTATGACCACCAGAAATGACCACATACTTTTCTGGCCTGCCTCAGAATATCTGGTAAGCCTGGGTACCAAGAAACGCTGTACCAGCAAATTCAGGACGCGTTCCAAGCATGGAACATGTTTCAAGTGTCCCTGTTGGAGGGCAGAGAGAAGGTAGGAGCCATTGTCACATACAACCATTCCTGGCTCAAGCTGCCATGGTGTCAACCACCTCTGAGCCTGCCCCTGCAGAGCTGACAGAATCTCTGCTCCTGTGTGGGTCCTGTCCCCTAGGCAGACCAACTGAAGCACTGCATGACATCTTTTAGCCTGACTGCTTGCGTAGCCCCTTGAATGCTTAGGGAGCACTGCAGATTCAGAGGACACTTCTACAGAAGAGGCCACAGAGGAAGAAGAAGAGGAGGCTGTGGAGGAAGCAGATATGGCAGAATCACCACCATTTTTTTGGAGACGTGGTGGCAGAACTAGCTCCAACACTGAACCCTGTCCTACATCCTTCCAGCTGCCAGCAGAGTTACCCAGTGCACCGTGAAGGAAAGGTAATGTTCCTGACCATGCCTGCTGGACCATGAATCAGTGGTAATATGAACCTTCTTGCTGACCGCCCTGTCCAAGAAGGCCAAAACATTGCCTTCCACATGATAACAGAGAGCTGGAATGGCCTTACATGAAAATAAATTTATTTTTGGAACCCGCCACTGTGGTACAGCACATTCCACAAATTCACGAAAGGGGGCAGAGTCTACCAGCTGAAAAGGCA
This sequence comes from Glandirana rugosa, assembly GCA_018402905.1. Classification (NCBI taxonomy): domain Eukaryota; kingdom Metazoa; phylum Chordata; class Amphibia; order Anura; family Ranidae; genus Glandirana; species Glandirana rugosa. The sequence continues at coordinate 201,079 of BLSH010176956.1, read as the reverse complement.
GAAGTTGTAGTGCTAGCAATTTGGCCAAGCTAGTATTTAGATGCTGAGCATGTGGATGGCTGGGACAGTATTTTTTTATGCTTCAGCAACTGGGGTAGGGAAATTTGCCTGCTGAAATCAACTGGTGGTGTACTGCTAGCAGATTGGCTGCAAGTACTTGTGGCATCCATTGCTATACCTCCATTCCTCTACAGTGCAGGCTTTTGAGAGTACTGGGGGTATATTAGGGGTTGTGGTCACAGATGAGGAGCAAGGAGAAGTCTGCCTTGTTATATAATGTGGGTCTTTCAGGTGCTGTTGCCAACGGACTACATGGCAGGTCATCATATGTCTTGTCAAGCATGTGGTACCCAAGTGGCTGATGTTCTGGCCATGCTTAATGCGCTTCAGACATAGATTGCTAACAGCAACAGTGTGATCTACTGCTCAAGTGTTGAAAGAAGCCCACACCATTGAACTTTTGGAAGTCAGCAGCACCCTGTGAGTTGTGCATCCTCCTCACTTTCCTCCTCTCTTCTCTCAGGCACCCAAGTACAGTCAGTGTCCTCATCCCCTCCATCCTCGTCACTGGAGCAAACTTGGCAGTATGCTGCAGCTGGGGGAACATGACTGCTAGTTTCTTGTCTGTCTTTCTGTGGCACCCCCTCTCTCTAGGCACGCATTACTCCCTTCCTCAATCTGGGAACCAACATCGGAGCCTTCAAACTGCTGTGCATCCGCCATCATCATGTAACCAATGCTATGGTAGAATAATTCTGGTGACTCCTCCATGCATGATGGTGGGGCTACGGAAGTAGTAACTGGACAAGGATCCGGTGGAATAGGTGGCTTTGGCAACTGCTTTGGAAGACAAACTAATATGAGCCTGAGTGACAGAGGATGAGGAGGATGAGGACAGCTTAGTTATCCACTCCAGCAACTCTTCTGCATGTTGTGGCTCAATAGCACGGCCAACAACAGAAAAAAAGGACAAGCGCGACCCGCCTGCAGAGGATGCACCATGTCCATCACTGCCACTTTTCACTGCAGACACTGCTTGCCCTCTTTCAGTGGCCTGGGAGCGTCTGCCTCTCCTTTGTGGCCTTCCAGACATGGGGATTTTTTTGAACACCGCACTACACTATTATATACTGTACAACACAGAATGCACTATAATTATATATATATATATATATATATATATATATTCTACACTAAATGCTGAAAAAAATATATATATACAGTGGGTACGGAAAGTATGGAGACCCCCTTAAATTTTTCACTCTTTGTTATATTTGCTAAAATCATTTCAGTTCATGTTTTCCCCCTCATTAATGTACAGTACACACAGCACCCCATATTGACAGAAAAAAACAGAATTGTTGACATTTTTGCAGATTTATTAAAAAAGAAAAACTGAAATATCACATGGTCCCAAAAGTATTCAGGCCCTTTGCTCAGTATATAGTAGTAGCACCCTTTTGATCTAATACAGCCATGAGTCTTTTTGGGAAAGATGCAACAAGTTTTTCACACCTGGATTTGGGGATCCTCTGCCATTCTTCCTTGCAGATCCTCTCCAGTCCTGTCAGGTTGGAGGGTGAACAGCAATTTTTAGGTCTCTCCAGAGTTGCTCAATTGGGTTTAAGTCAGGGCTCTGGCTGGGCCATTCAAAACAGTCACAGAGTTGTTGTGAAGTCACTCCTTCGTTATTTTAGCTGTGTGCTTAGGGTCATTGTCTTGGAAGGTAAACCTTCGGCCCAGTCTGAGGTCCTGAGCACTCTGGAGAAGGTTTTCGTCCAGGATATCCCTGTACTTGGCCGCATTCATCTTTTCCTCGATTGCAACCAGTCGTCCTGTCCCTGCAGCTGAAAAACACCCCCACAGCATGATGCTGCCACCACCATGCTTCACTGTTGGGACTGTATTGGACAGGTGATGAGCAGTGCCTGGTTTTCTCCACACATACTGCTTAGAATTAAGGCCAAAAAGTTCTATTTTGATCTCATCAGACCAGAGAATCTTATTTCTCACCATCTTGGAGTCCTTCAGGTGTTTTTTAGCA
>BLSH010176956.1:168508-182756 GCA_018402905.1 Glandirana rugosa | reverse complement strand
GAGGGTCACGGAGTCTTCGTCCTTTGAGCTGGGGTCTTGTGGTCCAGGGTCCTAGTTAAAGGGTCAGTTCCGCACTGTGGGACTTCACCTACACACTGTTATCCCTGTTCTTAACAGCTCACTACTCCACCAAAGACTGGGATGTCGGTAAGTTTGAATGTCACCTCGTATCCCACTCTTTCGACGTCTTGTTACGTCTACGGGAAAGGACCAACGTGACATATCCACGCTGTCCACGAGTCGGCGTCCCTGAACTCGTCTCCCTCCCCTATACACATCTTAACTCGCTTGAGCTTGACATTTCAAGCCCAGGCATGACTTGAAACCCCACAGGCACTGGGCGATTGGCTGCCCTGCAGCTATTCAACATGCGTGATCAAATACCCGAACCCAGAACCTGAACCCAAACTTTTTTTCAAATGTCCGGGTTCGGGTCACGGACACCCCAAAGTTCAGTACGGACCCGAACTTTACAGTTCGAGTTCGCTCAATTCTACACATATCCCCTCCCTCTGCTCAAGTCCCTGCGGCTGAGCACCTGTCGCACCTATACAGTGCAACCAGGAAAGGGCATCTGCATTGTTCTGCAGCTTTCTCACCCTATGCTCCACTGTAAGTTTGAATGGCTGTAGGGTCAGAAACCACCTCATCACTCGACAATTCTTGTCCCTATTGTCACACATCCACTTCAGGGTGTCACGCCTTGACTGGGAAATTGATCCTGGGACCTGGTGTTCTGGGGTCGAGTTTCCTGCTTCTGAGGCACTGGGAGATTTATCTTGGTAGAGCCCTGGGTTTCTTCTGTTTCATGATTTTGGTCTCTGGCTCCACCTAGTGGCCAGCTGTAGATAGTCTCCTGATTTAGTACCCTATAAATCCTCACTTCCCCTTCCTGTCTGTGCCCTAGTATAGGTTCCAGTTCCTGCTTGTTATTATACCAGATTATTTCCTTGTTACTAACATTGCATGCTTTTGGATTGCCCTTTTGTACTACGTTGACAGATTGTTGCCGAACCTTGCCCGTCCCTGGCGGCGTATCTGGTAAACCCCATGGATCTCCACCGGACCGCAATTGGGTCACCCTTGGCTCCCTACTGCACCCTCTACTAACCAATAGTCATTTATTTCTTTGTTGTTCCTTGATTTAGTCTGTTTGCACTTACCATAGAGGACCCAGCATTCTGGTTGCAGGATCACAACCGTCCTCCACCTGATACTGGGATAACAAGACTACTGGTCAGGAAACTGGAGTGACGGTTGGGGTTCCTGGAAGAACTAATACAGTGGAGCATGGTCAGTGACTAGTCGTAAAGGCCTCCAACAAATAATATTTTAGGGTCTCCATGGCCCATTTGATAGCAAGACATTCTTTCTCAACGATGGCGTAATTTTTTTCATGCCTTTTTAGTTTTTGGCTCATGTATGCAACCCGGGTGCTCCTCTCCATCTCTGATCTGGGATAGTACAGTCCCTAGACCCACATTCTGATGGGTTTCAGTTAATTAAAGTTTGTTTATACATTCAAACTTTTGACTTCTTGGTGCTTATGACTGATCAGCGCTTCCTTGCTTTGATCAACAGTCTCCCCTTCCATTTGGCAAAAAGGGTCTGGTGCTTCCTTAGCAGGGGGAGCTCTATCCTCCAGACTCCGTGCCATCCCATAACCTCCAAAAATGGGGAAAAATCTCTCCCCACTAAAGCTTCATGAAGCAGTGTAGGTACTACTCCCGCTGAATGTGTCTGTTAGAAAAAGACTGTGCTGAGGGTTAATTGCATTTGATTGTGGTTCCCTCTATTTCCTGGATGCGCAGCTCTATTTAAACTTCCTGCTTCCTGTAGCAAGTGCTGTCCGTTGTACAGCGTTTGTGTGTTCCTGTAGCAACCTATGATGCTGATTGTTTGTTCCTGTGACCCTGCCTGTCTTGACTCTGCTATTGATCTCCGCCTGCACGGACCCCGGCTTCCACGACCACTCTTCTGCCTGCTCCCTTGTACCTCGCTGCCCACCAGTTAACGAACTCTGCTTGCACCCGACTACTCTTCAGCCTGACCCATCTGTACCGCTCTGCCAGCCCGTTACCGACCCGGCCTGCACCCCCACGCTTCAGCTTGCACGAGCACCTCAAGGACCAGCACACCACCACCTGTGACCCAGTCCGACCCTCGTGCCTCCCTGCACTCCCGAGCTCCCTGTCCACACTACCAGGGGTTCAGGAATCAGGGTGTAAGAGAGGTTGCCCACTGCATAAGTCAGACTCCACCACCAGGTACGTGACAGTGTCACACTGCTCCAAGGGGTATCAACCTCAACCACTGCAGTCTGGTAGTTTTTAGTGTCCCCCTGGATGCAAATGACCCCTATTGTGGTAGAGCGTAGTTTTTCAGGACTTATACAGTCACTTTTCACTAAGGTCAAAACACTACTAGAATACAGGCAGTTTTCTGTCAATAGAAATCACACACATTTGCTTTTCCATGCGACCCTGACATGATGCTGTACATGCGACCTGTGCAAAAAGAGAAAGGCTATTCATATACATATAATCACATTGCATGGGTTCATCATTCAAGGGACAATTGGCAGCAATATTGCCCACTGCCTGGCATCGGTAGCACTGTATGCGACCTATACCCAGTCCTCTCATGGGCCTCAAAGACCTTCCTGGCTTCTTTGGCCAGTTTCTGGGTCTAGTGTCATTAGTCATTACAGCAGTCTTATCAATCTTTCTGATGCCCTTGAGCGCTGGGACCATCTTACTGGATCTGCTGGGGGCCCTTTCACCCCTAGGCATACAGGAGTGGGGCGCAGATGGGTTTAGCAAGTCCTCAGCCGCTGTGTATCTCGCCACGAGGTCAACAAGTTGGCTGGCCATTTTGGGGTCCCCATGACAGACCCATTTCCTCAAAGCAGCAGGGAGCGCATGTAGATAGCGGTCCATGACCACGTGCTCCACAATCTGAGGGCCCGGCAAGGTTTCTGGCTGCACTTCCCGCTGATACACCCGTTGGGCCCGGACTGCCGTGGTGACCCCTAGGTGTATGAGTATCTCTGCCTTTAAAGTCTTAGTCCTGGGCCTTATCTGGTTCCAAATCGAAATTGGTCTTCTGGGGTTAACCTGTCAAGAATGGTGCTAACAGTCCCGCCAACTGTTCTTTTGACCATCCTTTGCAAAGAGCGACTCTTTCAAAAGTTGTGAGGTATGCCTTCACGTCATCCACAGGTATCATCTTCTGCAGGTGGCAAGAGGCGCGTACCAACTTTGGTTCCACTGCCATGGGAGGCATGGACCCCTTTTTTAACTCCACCAGCTGGTGGTTTATCTCCTGCTGGGCTTCCTGCTTTCAACGACTCTCCTCCCACTGGGCTTCATGCTGTCAGTGACTCTCCTCCCGCTGTACTGCAGTGACTTGGGAACTTTCTTCCCGCTGTGCTGCAGCGGCTTGTGCAACCTGGAGGTTGGTCTCCCACTGGGCTGCAGTCGCCTGTAGCAAGGCCTTCAACATTCCCATTTTGGAAAGTTGCCCGCTGAGTCCACCACATGTGGGAGATTAGCTTGTGGGGATCACCTTTGCTTGGGTAAAGGCAGCGTGCAGACCAGCTTTGTTAAAAGTCTGGTGGGTTGCCAGTTTTATTAGAAAAGGTTGCAAGTCATAAAAACAAAATAGCATAAACAAATCCTTGCCATCCAGTGCTAAACTATACAAAGCAGGATACCTCTCTATACGGTGCCGGGCTCGTCCCAGACACCTTCAAACAAAACAAACTCAAACCTTTCTTTAGAGTCCTTAGAGCGACCAATTCCCATTGTGTAGCTCTCTCAGTGTAATATTTCTGAGTCCCAGGCCAAAGCAACACTGTGCTCTCTTATTTAAAAGCACCTGACGGAGGATTTAAGTGAACCAGAAACTCTGGACCAGAACCAGCTCTGCCACAGTGGCTGGCAAAAACCGGGCCGGATTCTCTCTAGTGCACTCCAAGTGAACGTGACAGATATCGCCCGTCCACTATCTCACCTCGCATAATGTCACATATCCCCTCCCTCTGCTCAAGACCCTGTGGCTGAGCACCTGTCGCACCCATTCAGTAGACACGGGAAAGGGCATCTGCATTGTCTACACTGAATGCAGCGTATATATATATATATTGCGACGTTATGCGAGGCGAGGTGGTAGACGGACACGGTCACCTCGTATGCGTTCACTTGGATTGGACTAAAGTGGAGTCCGGCCCAGGTTTTCTCAGCCACCGTGGCAGGGCTAGTTCCAGGCCAGATTTTCAGGTCCACTCTCAGGTGTTGTTTAAATAAAACCAGGAAGAGAGCAAAGTTTGCTCTGCCCTGGGACTCTGAGTACAATCAGCCTGAGAGAGCTGACACACGGAGCTTTGTGCTTTGGGACTAAAAGAAAGGTTTGCACTAACTTTATTTTGTGGGTGTTTGAGAAAAGCCTGACACCGCTTAGAGAGTTATCCTGAATTGTTTAGTTAAAGCCTGGATGGCAAGGATTTATTTTATGTTTTGTTTGTTTTAAAATGCAACCTTTGCTCCAATAAACCTGGCTGCAAGGCAGATTTTAAGAAACGGCTGTCTCAACTGCCTTTTTCCCCAGGAAAGGTGATCCCCACAAGAGCTAATCGCTCACACGTGGTGGAGGATTCGGGCAGGTTCCTAAAGAGGAAATGGAGGAAATGTTGAAGGCCCTGCTGCATGTCAATGCAGCTCAGTGGGAAACCAATCGCCAGGTCGCAGAGGCCGATGCAGCACAGCAGGAGGCAAATTGGCAGGCCATTGTGGCTCAGCAGGAGACGAACCATCAGTTTGCAGAGGCCCTGCTGGAATTAAGGAAGAGGCCCACAGCCCCTGTACTAGTGGGACAAAAATTGGTGAAAGCCAGCTATTCCCTGCAGAAGCTGATGCCAGCAGATGTGGAGGCAAATCTAACCACCTTTGAGAGAGTCGCTGTGCGGGAGGGTTGGCTGAAAGACCAATGGGCGGTACTATTAGCCCCTTTTCTGACAGGAGAACCCCAAAAGGTCTACTTTGACCTGGAACCAGACAAGGCCCAGGACTAGGAGACATTAAAAAATGGAGATACTCACATGTCTGGGTGTCTCCATGTCAGTCCGGGTTCAATGGGTACACCATTGGTACTACAGTACGGACAAGCCACCCCACTCAGATGTTCGACTTGATCCACCTCATCAGAAAGTGGTTGCAGCCAGAGACCTTGCCAGGCCCTCAGATTGTGGAGCGTGTGGTAATGGACCAGTACCTGCGTGTACTCCCTGCTGCTCTGAGGAAGTGGATTAGTCATGGGGACCCCAAAACTGCAACCCAACTTGCAGACCTCATGGAGAGATACACGGCTGCTGAGGACATGCTAACCCCGTCTGTGCCCCACTGCAATGTATCTAGAGGTGAAAGATTGCCCGGCGGATTCGGTAAGACCGTTCCAGGGTTCAAGAATGATATCACTGCTGTTACAGCTAATGAGACTCTGGACTCTAGACCTGGAGACTGGTCAAAGAAGCCAGGAAGGTCTTTGAGACCCTTGAGAGGACTGGTTATAGACCGCATACAGTGCTACTGATGCCATGCATTGGGTCATATTGCTGCCAACTGTCCCCTGAATGATGAACCCATGCAATGTGATTATGCCATTATGAATAGAAGCCTTTCTCTTTTTTCACAGGTTGCATGTATGGCATCATGTTTAGGACACATGGAGAGACAAATGTGTGTAATTTCTATTGATGGAAAGCCAGTCACTGCACTGCTTGATTCTGGTAGTGTTGTGAAGTTAGTCAAAAGTAATTGTGTAAATCCTGCAAAGTTACACCCCAGCACTGTCGGGGTTATTTGCATTCATGGTGACACATGAGACTACCAGACTGCAGTGGTTGAAATTGACACCTTCTGGGGCAGGGTGACACATTCAATGGGGATAGTACCTTCAGTGCTTCATGATGCCCTAGTGGGGAGAAACTTCCCTCATTTCTGGAGGCTATGGAAAAGCAAGGGGAGTCTGGTGGCTAGAGCTCCCCCTGCTGGGGAGGCATGGGAAGTCACACCAAACACGTTATTGCCGAAATGAAGGGGAGACTGGTGGTGTGACCGAGGAAGGAGGAGACCCTCTTCATTTTCCGGTAATGGCTGGGGAGCCGGAGGAGCTGGAAGCCAGTTCCCAGCGAGAGGTTAATGACCCAGAAAACATCTCTGACTCTAACAGTGAGAGTGAGAGAGGATTTTTGTACAGAGCAATTATGAGATGTGACCCTCATTAGAGCTAGAGAGAATGTTAAGATGATGGATGGGGGTCCCAATTGGGGGGGGGTGTCTTTTCCCTACATTGCTCTTAAAAACAGTTTGCTGAATCAGGTGGTAAAACACGATGAGGACGAGGTAGAACAGCTAGTGGTTCCCAAACCCGATCGCAGGATGGTGCTAAACTTAGCCCATGGTCATATAATGGGGGGGACATCTGGGTATGGAGAAGACCAGGGAGAGAATAACCCAAAGATTATTCTGGCCCAGGATGTATGCAGATGTCAGGATACGGTGAATCATACCCAGAGTGTCAAATGTCTGCACCGTTGTCCCATTTTTGCAGTCTGCTTGTTCCCCTACCCATAACTGAAGTGCCCTTTGAGAGAATTGGCATAAATCTGGTGGGGCCAGTAGTAAAGTCTGCCCGGGGCCACCAGCACATTCTGGTAACACTGGACTGTGTGACGTGCTAATCTGAAGCCATGCCCTTTTGGAATACCTCCGCTAAGACTATCCCCCAGGAGTTAGTCCAGGTGTTTAGTCGTATGGGGATCCCAAAAGTGGTCTTAACAGGCCAGGCAACCCATTTATGTCCAGAGTTACTAAGGAACTGTGCAAGTTATACAAAATCTCCCATCTCCATACCTCTTCATACCACCCCCAAACTGTTGGCATTGTGGAGATTTAATAAAATACTCAAAAGTATGTTGAAAAAGGTGGTCGATAAAGATGGGAGAAATTGGGATTTTTTGCTACCATATCTCATGTTTGCCACCCGAGAAGTTCCGCAGGCATCTATGGGTTATTCCCTGTTTGAACTCTTGTAGACATACCAGGGGGCTGCTATATGTCACCAAAGAAACGTGGGAAGGAGAGGCCACCCCGTATAGAAGCATCATAGAGCATATCTCCTTGATCCAGGATCGAATCACAGCCGGCCTGCCCCTGGTATGAGAACATATGATACGAGAACATATGTCTTTACCAAGACATATATGTCTTGGTAGACATCCCAGTGGGCTGCTAGATGTCGCCAAAGAAACGTGGGAAGAAGAGGCCACACTGCATATAAGCGTCATAGAGCATATCTCCTTGATGCAGGATTGAATCACAGCCGCCCTGCCTCTAGTACAAGAACATATGGAGCGAGCCCAGGAAACCCAGAGGAGGGTTTATAATCAGGGTGCCAAGGCCTGGACTTTCAACCCCGGGGACAGAGTGCTGGTACTACTAGCCAAGTGGCAGGGTCCCATTGAGATTTTGGAAAGAGTAGGGGAGGTAAACCACAAAGTTTACCAGCCAGGGAAAAGGAAACCGGAGCAAATTTATCATATGAATCTCTTAAAACTGTGGAAGGACAGAAAGACTTTGTTGGCCATGTCCCCGCCTTAAAACGATACGGTACCAGTGAAACTTGATGTCCCCATAACGGTATCCTTGTCAGTGGCGCAACATGACGTTAAAGAGTTGGTGAGTAAAAATAGAGAGACTTTTTCTCCCCTTTACCCGAACTGACTACAGTGATCCAGCATAACATAATTACGGACCCAGGGGTTCGCATAAAATGTGAAGCCTTATAGAATGCCTGAGGCTAGGTGCGAGGCAGTTGCAAAGGAAATCCAGAATATGTTAGAGTTGGACATGATAGAGAAGTCCCACAGTGGCTAGTCAATTTTAAAAAGCTGAATAGCGTGTCCAAGTTTGATGCATACCCCATGCCTCGGGTCAATGAACTTGTGGACAGGTTGGGAGGGACTGGTACATAACAACCCTAGACCTAACTAAGGGCTATTGGCAGATCCCCCTAACAGAGTCAGCAAAGGAGAAGACTGCCTTTTCTATTCACGAGGGGTCGTTTCAGTACAAACTAATGCCATTTGGTTTACATGGAGCCCCTGCATCATTCCAGAGAATGATGGACAAATGATAAGGACACATCATCCATATGCAGCCACCTATTTGGATGATGTTGTCATCCACAGCTTCATTTGAGAATCTCATTTGCCCAGGGTACAAGCAATAGTGGATTCCCTTCGGAAAGCAGGGCTCACGGCCAACACAAAGAAATGTGCCATAGGCTTGGAGGAGGCCAAATACCTTGGCCACATTATTGGTCGGGGCCTGGTTAAGCCACAGTCCAATAAACTTGAGGGAATCCAAAAAATGGCCCCAACCGCTAACAAAAGAATGTGATCTGGGGGATCACGGGGGTACTACAGGCGTTTCATACTCAACTTTGCCATCATTGCCGTCCCTCTAACAGACCTGATGAAGGGTAGAGGGTCGGTCTTGGTGAAATGGAATCCGGAGGCAGAAAGGGCGTTTCAGAGGTTGAAGCAAGCCCTTTGAGAAATCTGGGGTCACGAGCACCGGTTGTACACAAAGGAGTTTGTTGTGCAGACGGATACCTCTGATATGGCACTTGGTGCCGTGCTGTCCCAGATCAGAGACAGTGAGGAACATCCAATCATCTACCTGTGCAGAAAGTTGAAAAAGGCATGAGAGAAATTATGCCAATGTCGAAAAGGAGTGCTTGGCTATCAAGTGGGCCTTAGAGGCCCCCCCTGAAGTGGATGTGTGACAACATGGAAAAAAAAAAGTTGGGTGGCAAGGTGGTTCCTGGCTTTAAAGCCATTCAAGTTCACAATGGAGCATAGGGCAGGAAAGCTCCTAAACAATGCAGCTCGGGTTTTCTCAGTCACTGTGGCAGGGCTGGTTCCGGGCCAGGTTTTCGGGTCCACTGGTGTCCACTAGGGATGGGCCGAACAGTCCCCTCTAGTTCAGTTCACACCAGAACATGCGAACAAGCAAAAAATGTGAGCGAACATTTGAACGCTGTTAAAGTCTATAGGACCCGAACATGTAAAAAACAAAAGTGCTCATTTTAAAGGTTTATATGCAAGTTATTGCCCTACAAAGTGTATGGGGACCCAGATCCTGCCCTAGGGGACATGTATAAATGCAAAAAATCAAGTTTTTTCAGGAGCAGTGATTTTAATAATGCTTAAAGTGAAAAAATATAAATGAAATATTCCTTTAAATATCGTGCCTGGGGGGTCCCTTAGTCTGCCTGTAAAAGGGTGCATCTCTGATGTTTATAACATAGCCAGAGAAAAATGACATTTGTGAAGGACAAATTGTCATTTATTATCGCGGCTGTAATGTATTGCCGGTTCTGAACAAATCACTGAACAAATTTGCGTGGGGTCCCTCCCCAGTCCAAACCAGGCCCTTTGGGTCTGGTTTGGATTTTAAGGGGAACCCCGTGCCAAAAAAATAAAAAATAATTGACGTTGGGTCCCCCCTACAATCCAAACCAGACCCTTATACGAGCATGCAACCTGGCCGGCCAGGATGGGGGGGGGGGGGTCGCTCGCCCACCCTCCGGAACTGTACCAGGCTACATGCCCTCAACATGGGGAATATGGGTGCTTTGGGGCAGGGGGTTCAAGAGCCTCTTCCCCACAATGCTGGGCTATGGTTGTGTTCAGGCGGGGGGCTTTTGGGGAATCTAGAAGCCCCCTTTAATACGATCCCAACCCCCCCCCCATGTGAATTAGTGTCACCACTAATTCACCAAAAGTGTCAAAAAAGAAAAAAAAAACCCACACAGGAGACAATTAGGGACAAGACCTTTATTAAAAAAGAAAAATTAAATGTCCCCCGTTGAAATCCATTGTCAATCATGGTGAGCGATGGACCCGGAAAAAAACCCCCAAAAAAACGAACAGCTCCTCCTCCATGGGAGGGCTCCCACTGGCTGAGCTCTATTTATAGTGAAGGGTGAGGCCACCCAGTGACGTAATTGTGCGACCCGCCCCTCTGACATCACATGATGTAAGAAGGTCTGGGTCCCCCGTATGTGACCCGGGGGCCCATTCCTGCACGATAAATAAAACGTCAAAACAAAGCCAGCGCAGATGGCGGCAGCCCTCTTATGGAGGAGGAGCTGTGCGCGCCGTCTGCACACAATGCATTACGTGGCGCTCCGCAGCGGCGAAGTTGCTGCGATTGCCCCATAATGTTCTAAATTCGATGAACGGGCGAAAGCCAGATGTTCGAGTCTGACTTACGTTCGACTCAAACCGTGGGCCCATCCCTAGTGTCCACTCTCAGGTGTTTAAATAAACCAGGAAGAGAGCAATGCTTGCTCTGTCCTGGGACTCTGAGAGCAATCAGCCTGAGAGAGCTGACACATGGAGCTTTGTGCTTTGGGGCTAAAAGAAATGTTTGCATTAACTTTGTTTTGTTGGTGTTTGGGAGAAGCCCAACACTGCTCAGAGAGGTATACTGAATTGTTTAGTTAAAGCCTGGATGGCAAGGATTTTTTTATGTTTAGTTTGTTTTAAAATGCAACCTTTACTCCAATAAATCTTAAGAAACGGCTGTCTCAACTGCAATTTTCCCCAGGAAAGGTGATCCCCACAAGAGCGAATCCCTCACTATACATATATTCATATTCTTACACTACCTGCACTGACTATATGGTACGGCACACTGAATAAGAGAATGAATATATATATATATATATTATATATATATACACACATACACATATATACACACACACACACACAATTTCACAAAAGGGAGTACACCCTCACATTTTTGTAAATATTTTATTATATCTTTTCATGTGACAACACTGAAGAAACGACACTTTGCAACAATGTAAAGTAGTGAGTGTGCAGCTTGTATAACAGTGTAAATTTGCTGTCCCTTCAAAATAGCTCAACACACAGCCATTAATGTCCAAACTGCTGGCAACAAAAGTGAGTACACCCCTAAGGGAAAATGTCCAAATTGGGTCCAAAGTGTCAATATTTTGTGTGGCCACCATTCATTTCCAGCACTGCCTTAACCCTTTTGGGCATGGAGTTCACCAGAGCTTCACAGGTTGCCACTGGAGTCCTCTTCTACACCACCATGACGACATCACAGAGCTGGTGGATGTTAAAGACCTTGCGCTTTTCCACCTTCCATTTGAGGATGCCTCACAGATGCTCAATAGGGTTTAGGTCTAGAGACATGCTAGGTCAGTCCACCACCTTTACCCTCAGCTTCTTTAGCAAGGCAGTGGTCGTCTTGGAGGTGTGTTTGGGGTCGTTATGTTGGAATACTGCCCTGCAGCCCAGTCTCCGAAGGGAGGGGATCATGCTCTGCTTCAGTATGTCAAAGTACATGTTGGCATTCATGGTTCCCTCAATGAACTGTAGCTCCCCAGTGTCGGCAGCACTCATGCAGCCACAGACCATGACACACTCCCACCACCATGCTGGACTATAGGCAAGATACACTTGTCTTTGTACTCCTCACCTTGTTGCTGCTGCACATGGTTGACAGCATCTGAACCAAATAAGTTTATCTTGGTCTCATCAGACCACAGGAATGGTTCCAGTAATCCATGTCCTTAGTCTGCTTGTCTTCAGCGGGCTCTTTTGTGCATCATCTTTAGAAGAGGCTTCCTTCTGGGACAACAGCCATGCAGACTAAATTTGATGCAGTGTGCGGCGTATGGTCTTATCACTGACAGGCTGACCCCCCACAACTTCAACCTCTGCAGCAATGCTGGCAGCACTTATACGTCTATTTCCCAAAGATAACCTCTGCATATGACACTGAGCACGTGCACTCAACTTGTTTGGTTGACCATGGTGAGGACTGTTCTGACTGGAACCTGTCCTGTTAAACCGCTCTATGGTCTTGGCCACCGTGCTGCAGCTCAGTTTCAGAGTCTTGAAAATCTTCTTATTGCCTAGGCCATCTTTATGTAGAGCAACAATTCTTTTTTTCAGATCCTCAGAGAGTTCTTTACCATGGAGTGCCAAGTTGAACTTCCAGTGACCAGTATGAGAGAGGAGAGCGATAACACCAAATTTAACACACCTGCTCCCCATTAACATCTGAGACCTTGTAACACGAACGAGTAACATTACACTGGGGAGGGAAAATGGCTAATTGGGCCCAATTTGGACATTTTCACTTATGGGTGTACTCGCTTTTGTTGCCAGCGGATTAGAAATGAATGGCTGTGTGTTGAGTTATTTTGAGAGGACAGCAAATTTACACTGTTATACACTCACTACTTTTCAATGTAGCAAAGTGTCATCTCTTCAGTGTTGTCATATGAAAAGATATATACAGTATCTCACAAAAGTGAGTACACCCCTCACATTTTTGTAAATATTTTATTATACTATCACATACAGACACACTATATATATATATATATATATATAAATGATATATTCTTGCACTAACTGTATAGGCAACACTAGATCTATATACTACACTGCCTAAATGCCACTAACTAACCTAGCTAAAGTAGCTCAATGCTCCAATCTCCATGTTCACATACTACATATGGCCGCTGTTCAAGCGGCCTTATATAGTGTGGGGCGTGGATTGAGACCCCTGAGCCATGATTGGCCAAAAGCACCCAGTTCATGTGCATGCTTTGGCCAATCAGCGGGTGTCATTCCCGCGGTCTCACACTGCATTATGGGGCACTCAAATTTGCCATAAAAGCCCCATAATGGTCTAAATTCGGTCTGACTTGAACATCGGGCCCATCACTAATGGCTAGGGTTTGCTTCATCCCGGAAGCTGCAATGCATTTCCGAGGCCCTGCCTCTTTTGTCAAGTATACCTAATGGTAGATCTGTAGATGGTAGAGGTGTCTTTTATACCGGCAGCTGGAAGGTGGTAAAACAAGTGGGAAAATGAACTCAATTATGACAGATATGAATGAGCCAATCGGCTGCTGGGGGCCAGATCAATGCATGACAGTGTAGGTTCGAGTACAAGTATACAAGAGAGCCCCAAACATTAAAAATAAAAAAAATTGTACCCAGCAAAATTCCTGTTCCCCCAAACTCACTTCGCATCCAATGGCCTTTTTCAGCAATATGATAAGAATGTATCAATGTAAAAAAAAAAAGCCCTATGTCCAACACCGGAAAAAATATTTTTCCAATACAAAATGGCAAGGAATACACCATTAATACATTTTTCACCTGTTCTACCACCTTTGTCATCTATTGTCTGTCGTGCCCCTGTGGCCTTCTGCGTGAGCTGCACTATCACAGCTCAAGCTAGATTTGGCGAGCACAGACTAAAACACAACAAATCAACAAAAATCTTAAAGTCTACTCTCCCCTATGCCCCAAATGTAAAGTGCATAATGGAGACTTCATCCATATGATATGGAGGTGCCTGAAACTCCAACGCTACTGGGCTTTCGAAAATACTGTAGATTACCAACCTGACACAAATACCTATACCATTGACGTCTGTGGTGTACCTGCTAGGCACAATTGATATAGAAATGTTCCAGTGGGGAGTTTATTGCATGATCACTAGACTGCTATATCTAGCCAGAAAATTAATAGCTAGATATTGGATGGCATCTACCGTACCTACTGGAAAGCAGTGGATCACATATGTCAATACACTCTTGATACAGGAACAGCTAGCGTACCGCCACAGAAATGCAGCTCATAAATTTGATCTTATATGGTAGCTCTGGCTAGAGGATCTGAGCCTAGCTCAACCTGGGCTGGTTCTTGATAGGTTTTTGCATACGTAACTGATCTGGGTGGGGGGAGCTACACGCTCTAAAGTTTTTTTTTTGTTTTTCTTTACCTGTTTTTCCCCTTTGTGAGCCATAAGGCAGCTGAATCAGCAATATACGATAGTAGACTAAAAGTTTTTTTTCCTCTTCTCTCTTCTGAATTACATTCATACTACCAAATGCTATTAGTCTCTAAAGGACGGTTAAAATAAAAAAAAATCTTAAAGTTTGGGTCATAGAATCTATCCCTTCCTCTTCCTTCTTTGGAGAAAGATTTCAACTATGCAAACATGAAACGTTTTAGATTTTCACACTAAATAAGAGAGAGAGAGAGAGAGAGAAAAGAGAGAGAGAGAGAAAAAGAGAGAGAGAGAGAGAAAAAAAGAGAGAGAGAGAGAGAGAGAGAAAA
>BLSH010176956.1:145607-157862 GCA_018402905.1 Glandirana rugosa | reverse complement strand
ACATTGCAAGCCCAGGCATGGCTTGAAAGCCCACAGGCACCGTGCCTGGGCCTGGGC
Source organism: Glandirana rugosa (assembly GCA_018402905.1). Classification (NCBI taxonomy): domain Eukaryota; kingdom Metazoa; phylum Chordata; class Amphibia; order Anura; family Ranidae; genus Glandirana; species Glandirana rugosa. The sequence continues at coordinate 157,805 of BLSH010176956.1, read as the reverse complement.
CTGGGCCTGTAAAGTTTTTAGCAAGCCCAAGCCAGGCCCCAAGACGATAAAATGAGGTGCACAACTCTTCGACGTCCCGTCGGTTAGTTGTTCACAAAGTGACCAAACGGGAATCTTCGGTAGTGTCGGTACGGATGATTACCGTACCGACACTAACCGGCCACGTAGTACACTGGGTCGGAGAAATATTCGACCTCAGTGTCACGACGTCAGTGTACGAGGAACCCAATCACATCCCTTTCCATCGACTGACGCACTCCCTGTCTAAACTCTGTAAAATTCTAACCCGAACGATTTTTGAAATGTCCGGGTCCGGGTCCGGGTCCGTGCCACGGACACCCGAAAGTTCGGTACGGACCCGAACGTTACAGTCCGGGTTCGCTCAACACTACTGGAGAGCAATTACTGTAATGTGGAGTAATATTGGCTTAAATGTTTTTCTCCTATGTATCATTTGTCATTGTGATGCCTATATTTTATTTAATAACTTTTTGACCTTCTATATGTGGTTTATACATTGCATCAATAAACGATTTATATATTTTCGATCAGCATCTGCTTCCTTCCCTATGCTTTTCTTGTTCATATGAACTAGGGTTGGAGACACCCGCCCATCCCCCTACCCTGGGTGTCTCATCTAAAGTCCCAATTTTTGTCCCCCCTCTTTCTTCGCCTTTGGGAAATAGACATATGAGTGCTGCCAGCATTGCTGCAGAGGTTGAAGGGGTGGGGGGTCAGCCTGTCAGTGCTTAGACCATACGCTGCACACTGCATCAAATTGGTCTGCATGGCCGTCATCCCAGAAGGTAGCCCTTCCAAATATGATGCACAAGAAAGCCCGCAAACAGTTTGCTATAGACAAGCAGACTAAGGACACGGATTACTGAAACCATGTCCTGTGGTCTGATGAGACCAAGATGAACTGATTTGGTTCAGATGGTGTCAAGTGTGTGTGTGTGGAGGCAACCAGGTGAGGAGTACAAAGACAAGTGTGTCTTGCCTACAGTCAAGCATGTTGGTGGGAGTGTCATTGTCTTAGGCTGCATGAGTGCTGCCAGCACTGGGGAGCTACAGTTCATTGAGGGAACCATGATTACCAACATGTACTGTGACATACTGAAGCAGAGCATAATCCCGTCCCTTTGGAGACTGGGCCACATAGCAGTATTCCAACATGATAACGGCCCCAAACACAGCTCCAAGACCACCACTGCCTTGCTAAAGAAGCTGAGGGTAAAGGTGATGGACTGGCCAAGCATATCTCCAGACCTAAACCCTATTGAGCACCTGTGGGGCATCCTCAAATGGAAGGTGGAGGAGCGCAAGGTCTCTAACATCCACCAGCTCCGTGATGTCTTCATGGAGGAGTGGAAGAGGACTCCAATGGCAACCTGTGAAGCTCTGGTGTACTCCATGCCCAAGAGGGTTAAGGCAGTGCTGGAAAATATTGGTGGCCACACAAAATATTGACACTTTGGGCCCAATTTGGACATGTAGTCACTTTTGTTGCCAGCGGATTAGACATTAATGGCTGTGTGTTGAGTTATTTTGAGGGGAAAGCTAATTTACACTGTTATACAAGCTGTACACTCACTACTTTAGCTTGTAGCAAAGTGTCATTTCTTCAGTGTTGTCACATGAAAACATATATTAAAATATGTACAGAAATGTCAGGGGTGTATTCACTTTTGTTACCAGCGGTTTAAACATTAATGGCTGTGTGTTGAGTTATTTTGAGGGAACAGCAAATTAACACTGTTATACAAGCTAGAAAAGAGAGGAAAGGCCAGATGCTACCCGTAACACACCTCCATCCCTAATAATTTGCAATAAAGGAGAAAAATAGCCTATGGGACTTTGGAGTGAGGTGGGAACGGGGGCCAGAAATGCACATATCAATATATATAAAAAACATAATTTATTGAGTTCATCAGCAAATACATGGACATTTGAGCCGAGCTTTATGAAGGAGACATACAATCCAAAATGTGTCAAAATGTTGATACATTGTTAAAAATTCTAAAATATACAAAATATATCTATACAGGCATCCATAACTCAATGCATTTCGCAAGTCCGTGCTTGCTTCCTCAGCAGTAGCCCTTAAGGTGCAGTATATCTATGAAACAAAGGAACAATTGGAAATGTCACAAAAGAGCATCTATCTGAGAGCAGGAGCCCATATGCAACAGCCCCATACTCACAAAAGTAGCTTGGCCAAAGTTCCAAGACAGGTGTTGTCCCCCAAAAAAGGAACGGCCACGGAATGTGTCTCCCCCAGGAGCTGAAGAGATGGAGCAAGCAGCATGGCACCAGGGAAGCAGGAGGAGGGTGGGCATGACTGATAAAAGTGTGGGGCACACAAAGGGTGTCCCACAGATCCAAGATTAACAGCTGTAATGAAAATTTAAATGTATATGTCTGAGTTAGGGTTGCCACATCATCCCTTTAATCCAGGACACATATGAATAACACAGGCTCTAAGGCTAATTTAATGCAGATGAGGCACCAAGTGAGTTTAATTACCACCTTAACCAGCCACAGAACCTGTGTAATTAATATGTGTCCTGGATTAAAGGGATAATGTGGCAACCCTAGTCTGAGTATCTTAACACATGCTGCATTGGCAGACTAAAGGTAGATTCAGTGTAAAGTGTGTGTGTGTGTGTGTGTGTGTGTGTACTATGTATGCTGCTATGGCAGACTGAAGATAACAATACACATGTCTCATGCAGCGTAATCTAGGGATATGTGGGCAGTTAGTGAGGAGAGAGGTGCTAAAAGTGACAAAGGATCATGCTATAAAGCAAATGTCAGATACAATGTTACCAGTGAGCCACCTTAAACTGTAAGGTAAATCCAAAAAGAAGCATGTGCGGGTGCAAAAAATATCCCAGTGAATGACATGTGATGTGCTTACCAGATAGGTGTGCTTGATGTGTGAAGTATCAAGGCAGTATGAGAACCAAGGGCCTACATGTGAATCCTCCTGCTTAAATCCCCAGCAGGTGCAGCTGGCTACAGCTCTGCACTCTGCCTTTTGCCAGTCATTGCTCTTTCTGCAGAGCGCACTGTAATTGGCCAAAGCATGCAGGTCATGTGCATGTTTTGGCTAATCAGCGGTAGTAATTTCCCTGCGATCTCGCAGTGCATTATGGGGTGCTCCGCGGTTCGCTATTCGGTGAACGGGCAAACTTACATTCGACTCGAACATCAGGCCCATCCCTACAAGTGCAGGTATCAAAAAACAAAACAGAAAATAAACCCTTGCCACTTTGGGCGTCTAACTGCAAAACACAGGAAATCAGCTGTGTGAAGTTGGTACCCCATGTTTGTAAAACCTGAATAAAAATATACCATTCGTTTGCACTGATTTGCGCCGCAACAACGAGCATTTGCGCCGGATCGGTTTCTGAGATATTAAACATTCAATGTAATGCAAGCCCCGCCAACTTTGCACCCCATGTTGCTGAATTTTAAAAACAAACACGCCATTCATTTGTGCCACATTTGCGCCACTTTGGTTTCCGAGATTTTGTGCGTTATAGTTGCAGAAACCCCTTCCACTTTGCACCCCATATCGCTGAATTTAAAAAACAAACACGCCATTCGTTTGTGCCACATTTGGTTTCTGAGATATTGTGCATTATATGTTGCCAAACCACACTGACTTTACACCTCCTTATTAATTCTTACATACAGAACCTATACTCCGCTTGGGTTTCCTTAATGTAATGCTCCTCCCACTGTACCGGGCACTGCACTTCATACTGTACCCTGGAAAAGGCAGCAGAGCGCAAACAACTTTTTGCTTGATGATTTCACTGCTAGCTCAGGGAATCCAGGGTAATGAGCATTTTTCACACGTACGCATGTGTACTTGCCTAAAACACACATATGTGTTTAACCACTTCCCTACTGCCATATGCAGAATGACGGCCGGGAAGTGGTTCAGTTATCCTGACGTCCAACAGGTTAACGTGGGGGCGAGCATTGCGGCGATCGATGCTGCAGTGTGTCAGTCTGATCCATCAGAAGTTCTTTACCATGTGATCAGCCGTGACCAATCACGGCTAGTCACAGTGTAAACAGGAAGAGCCATTTATTGGCTTTTCAGCTACTCGCGAATCTGCAGATGCGAGTAGTGGAGAGCCGATCGGCTGCTCTCCTGATGGGGGGGGGGTCTGTGCTGAGTGTTTCAGTGCAGTCCCCCCTAGGATCCCCACCCTAGACCACCAGGGAGCCCACTAGGACCACCAGAGAGAGCCCACCCAGGGAGCCGATCCTAGACCACCAAGGAGTCCATCCTAGACCACCAGGTAAGGGGCACAGTGCCCAACATGGATGGTACTCAGTGCCAACTTCAGATGCCACCCTATACCACCAGAATGGTAACCTTTTAGTGCATCTGTCATTGCCGCCCACTAGTGCCACCTATCAGTGGCAATCAGTACTGCCTCATCAGTGCCTGTCAATGAAGGAGAAAATGTACTTATTTACAAAGTTTTTTACAAACTGAGGAAAACTTTTTTTTCAAAATGTTCAGTCTTTATTTGAAGTGCAAAAAACAAAACAAAAAAACAAAACAAAAAAAAACAAAAAAAATGCAGGGGTGATCAAATACCGCCAAAAGAAAACTGTGGGAACAAAATGATAAAAATTGCGTTTGAGTACAACGTTGCACGACCCCGCAGTTGTCATTCAAAGTGCAACAGCACTTAAAGCTGAAAATTGGTCTGGTAGGGAAGTGTTCTAAGTGCCTGGTATTGAAGTTGTTAAAGTTTGCTATACATCCTGGGCCTGCATAGTGCTAGAATGATTATGTACGAATAGACAGCATTTACAAAAGATGCATATTTTGTGCACCTTTTGCAACTTTTGTAAAATTTTGCAAATTCTGCTAATGCATTATGTGTTGAATTTAGGCCTCATGCTGTTGGCGCATTTCAAATAAAAAAAAAATAGTGACTACAGTCACTTCAGCACATAGGTGTGCGAAGGCAGAAATTTTCACTGGTCAAACTGATTCCAGGTCAATCAGTGATAAAGACGAACTCTTATGACTCTCAACAGCGCTACCACTGCTAGCAGTACCTTGGAGAAGACTCTCGGTGATGTTGTCAGGGCAAAGGGGAGGCAAGTAAATTGACATTGTAATTGGCCTATGGCAAACTGCAGATAGCGCTGGAATTCTGCTGCTATGGACATGGAAATATGCATCCTTGAGATCGATGGAGATCAACCAGTCTCCTGGTTGCACTGCTTGCTGGATAGAGTGCAGAAACTCCATTTTGAACTTTCCCATTTGGATAAATCAGTCACGGGTCTCCATGAGTCATTCTTCTTCTGTACTAAGAACAAGGGGGAATACACCCTGGCCCCTCTCGTTGACTGGGATGGGTTTGACCGCTTGTTCTAGTAGAGATTCCACATATGCAGACAGGATCTCCCTCTTCTTTTGAGGACTGAATGGTCGTGGAACAAATCTTAGCTTGGGACTTTTGCTGAACACCCAAGCGTGGCCTGTGGACACTGTCTTCACTGTCCAAAAGTCCTTGATTGATGCCGCCCAGACATGCCGAAAGTGATGCAAATGAGCATCCACCGGGCCTGACTGAGTGGGCCCAATCTCAAAATGATTTAGATGGCCCTTGTCCACCTGCAGAACTGCCTTTCGAGGCCTTCTGGTTTGTTGACCGCCTGGCCCTCCAGGGCCTCCCAAACTTGCGCCCAGGTTTATAACTGCGCGCTTCCTTGACCCGATCGAATCCCTGTTGCTTTGCCAAAGGATGTCTTTGACTTGGCTGGCGCCAATCCTGGGGAAGAAACCCAGACTTTCCTCCCGTGGCCCGGGTTACGGCCTCATTGAGCTTGATCCCAAAGAGGGAGGTTCCCTCAAAAGGAATCTAGCACCAGGCCTCTTTAGAGGCTGGGTCTGCCCGCCATGGCTGGAGCCAGAGAACCTGCTTAGCCGTTACTGATGCCAACATCACCCGGGCCACGAGACTGATGATGTCAAGGGATGCCTCCCCCATGGAGGCTGATGCCATCCTTAGTTCTTGTATAGGCAAAATTCAGGCTGCGTCAGTGGAAAACCCTGCCAAGGTTTCATCAACACTATCAGACCAAACCTCCATAGCTTTGGAAAGTGTCGCTAGGGCCAAGACCAGTTTACAGGCCATTCCGGCTGCCAGATATATTCGTCTGAAGTCTGTCAATTCTCCTCTCGAGGGGGTCCTTGAAGGAGACCGTATCCTCTAATGAGAGGGTCACGCACCTTGCCAACCTCTTCAGGGCCGCATTCACTAGTGGAGCTACTGCTAACAGTTTCACCTCTTCTTCTTTGAAAGGGTACAGCTTTTGGATTTTGGTTGCTAATGAGCCCCTTCTTTCCACTTTGCTCCATTCATCCGAGATAATTCCCCCTAGCTCCGCTAGAAAGGGGAAATGAGAGTGCTCCCTTACTGAGCTGTTAAAACAGCTTTTTTTTTTTTGGAGGCGATATCTTGGACTTGGACTCTTCCAAGTCCATCGCCTCTTTTACCGCCTTCAGTAGAGAAGGAACTAGAGCATATTTGAACCCTACTTCAGGCGCTTCCGTCTGTGACTCACTGTCCGATTGAGACTGCCAGAGACTGCCGATCAGGCTGGAAGGGATTCAATTGATTATCCCACTGGCTCTCACCCACTAGGGACCTTGGGGGATCTGCAGGGGGCACATGAGGTTGACGGGCTTCCCTTTCCTGCAGGGGGCACGTGAGGTTGACGGGCTTCCCTTTTTCTGCAGGGGGCACGTGAGGTTGACGGGCTTCCCTTTCCTGCAGGGGGCACGTGAGGTTGACGGGCTTCCTTTTCCTGCAGGGAATCATTAACAACCAGTTTGATCAAAGCCTCCAGGTGCTGATCTGGGTTCTTCCTGTCGACCACCGATTTTTGGTAACAGTGGTCACACAGGGACCTGTCCGCAGACACCACCCTCTTGCACCCCCAGTATATTTTCTCCTAGGAGCATGGAGGAGGGGGAGGGGGGGGGGGCAGTGTGTAACCCTACTGCGGTGCCCTGACCCTGAGTGGGTTCCGTGACAACCAGATCTAGAAGACTGATGATGATGCTGATGGTGAGATTTTTCTGCGAGCTTCGGCTGGAGTCAGACCTATGAGGGCTGAGGGAAGAAATAAAGAGTAGAAGCTTTAGGCTTACTGCCGAAGTCTCACCATCCACTGTCACTGCCTAACCCTTTGCCCCAGCCACCTGAGTGGTACCTGTCAAGCGAGGGTTGACCACCAGGGGGCAGAGAGGCATCCATCTGCAATGACAATCTTCAGAGAGAGACAAAGGATAAAATGTCAGGGTATGTTCAGATCCAGATCCCCCCCATCTCCCCCACCATCCACCTTACCTGAGGAGCTTGCCCACACAGCCCAGGGAAGCTGCTGCAACGCCCGCATGCATTCCCGAGGCTGTGTGGGGCTCCCCAGCCATTTACAACGCGGCGTGGCGTCATCGCCCGGCACCTCCAGGAACCCGCGCACGCATGCATGAGCCGGGCCTCGTTCTCGTCCCGTGGAAACACATGCGCAGAGCAGCCAGCGTGACACAGGGAGGCAGAAGCAGTGGCCGGAGCACCAGCCGCCATAACTGTCAGCAAAGAAGGCACACAGGGCAAATAGGAGATAAAGCTCAGACTACAACACAACAAACACTTGCTGCCATAAAATGCTGCATGTCTCACCACTCCACCGCGATACGCTCACCAGGGATCTCCTTGTGTTCTTTTGCAGATAAGGGCCACCCGCTCTCAGCTGGGTTATCTGGCCGGTGCACATATCCTCTCTTCGGCGCTACTCTGCGCAATCCATATCCTGCTCTCACCCTGGGCTTATCGGAGGGACGTATTCTCCTGGCACCAGCGGTATTTCTGCTGTAAGGAATCTTCAGGTAGATGAACCATCCACTTGGTCCAAACGGAGGACAAAAAAGGAACACGTCAATCAGGACAGAGCAAAGATTTATGGGAGAGGAGTCCTATAGGGTAGCTGCGGAAGCGGAGCCACCCACACGTATGCTTCCATGGAGTCTGCCAGGAAAAGAATGTTTACTGACATAGATGTTTTTCAAAAAAAGCTATTTAAAAAGAGCTGTGTGAAGTTGGCAGTTATTGTTGCGGCACAAATCAGCGCAAACAAATGGTATATTTTTATTCAGGTTTTACAAACATAGGATGACATCTTCACACAGCTTTAAGAAAGAAGTGACTTATATAAGAGAATTTGCTGGAGTGCTGTTTTGCTTGGTTAACACCTGGTTTAAACTTTTGTTAAGAGCACTATGGCCCAACCATTTTTGGCCTTAGTTCGCTTTTTGTTCACAAGATGACATATAGTAAGTATGTTCTCCTGTGACAAAAAAAACTCAGCATGTGGCAGGCTATTGCCCACTATATGCTGACACACAGCCGCCCTGCAGCCGGGACAGATCCCGACAATACTGTCGAGATCCACCCTGCTGCCTGATTGACAGCTGGCTCTGCCTCAATAGAGGCTGAGCCAGTTGTACCTGCCCCCTCCCCTGTCCGTTCCTCCCCAGTCTGTTCTTCCAGTCAGCGCTAGAGAATCGGAAGGGGGGCGCATCCCTGCAGGGAAGGGGGGGCCCTGCGGAGGGGGTGGCAAAACTACGCATGTGAAGTTAAACATTGTATACAATATCCCCCAAACCTTTGCAAACTGGGAACAAAATCTAGTTGTACGTGAGATTTAATAAGGAGGTGTGAAGTCAGTGTAGGTTGGCAACATATAACGCACAATATCTCAGAAAACAAAACGGTGCAAACGTTTATTTTTGCGGCGCAAACCAGCGCAAACACGGCACAAACGAATGGCGTGTTTGTTTTTAAAATTTAGCAACATGGGGTGCAAAGTGGGCGGGATTTCAGCAACTATAACGCACAATATCTTAGAAACCAAAACGGCACAAACGTTTATTTTTGCGGCACACACCAGCGCAAACAAATGGCGAGTTTGTTTTTAAAATTTAGCAACTATAAACGCACAATATCTCGGAAACCAAAGCGGCGCAAATGTTTACTTTTGCGGTGCAAATAGGGTTGCCACATCATCCCTTTAATCCAGGACACATATGAATTACACAAGTTCTGTGGCTGATTAAGGTGGTAATTAAACTCACTTGGTTACTTATCTGCATTAAATTAGCCTCAGAACCTGTGCAATTCATATGTGTACCTGGATTAAAGGGATGATATGGCAACCCTAGGGGCAAACCAGCGCAAACGCAGCACAAACGAATGGCATGTTTGTTTTTAAAATTCAACAACATGGGGTGCAAAGTGGGCAGGGTTTCAGCAAATTTAACGCACAATATCTCGGAAACCAAAGCGGCGCAAACCAGCACAAACGCGGCACAAATGAATGGTGTGTTTGTTTTTAAAATTTAGCAACATGGGGTGCAAAGTGGGCGGGGCTTGTGTTAAATTGAATGTTTAATATCTCAGAAACCGAACCGGCGCAAACGCTCGGTTTTGCAGCGCAAATCAGCACAAACAAATGGTATATTTTTATTCAAGTTTTACAAACATGGGGTGCCAACTTCACACAGCTGAAACTATCTACTTAGTCTGTAACAGCCTAAAGCCTCGTACACACGGGATGACGATCGTATATAACAGGTCGTACTCTTGACCGTTGTATGCGATATCGATCGTTCGTATGCGTGATTAGAACAGTCGAACATACGACGGTCGTACAAGGGAGTTGTATGAGCAGACTAGAAAACTTGGTCGTACCAACAAGCACTCATACGACCGTTGTATCTTGTGTACAGAGCAGTTGGTACAAGAAGTTGTATTATGCAAAACACGCATGCTCCGAAGTCAGGAACGGCCGGATGCTAATTACATGCACCTGAACGTTCTTTCTGTGCTCGTACGATCGTGTAGTGCAGTCAGTATGCAAGTTACATTACACAACATACGATTTGCGACGATCGTACGTACGATCGTCCTCCCATGTGTACGAGGCTTAACACTGCCCAAAAACCTGTCTGACACACAAATAAACTGAGTCTTTTAGTCACACAGACTTAAGCCTCGTACACACGGGACGACGATCGCATGTACGACCGTGTTGAATCGTATGTTGGCTGTTGTATGTAGCATACTGACTGCACTACACGATCGTACGTCCGGGGAAAGAACGTTCAGGTGCATGTAATTAGCATCCGGCCATTCCTGACTTCTGAGCATGCGTGTTTTGCACAATACAACTTGTTGTACCAACTGCTCTGTACACACGATACAACGGTCGTATGAGAGCTTGTTGGTACGACCACGTTTTCTAGTCTGCTCATAAAACTCCCTTGTACGACCGTCGTATGTTCGACTGTTCAAATCGCGCATACGAACGATCGATATCGCATACAATGGTCGTGAGTACGACCTGTTGAATGCGATCGTCGTCCCGTGTGTATGGGGCATTAATCTCACCACTCAGAAGAAGCTGCTCCCCAGTTATACACAGGAATCTGATTCCAGGGTAGAGCATCTTTCCCAGTCAGCCTGGGAGTTTTATAGAGCCCTGAGTGCTAATCTTTTATACCTGAGCTTGCTAACCCTCATTGAGCCCAAACAGGCTCACTACAAAGCACAAACACAAAAGCAATCAGTGTACAGCTTGAACTTGGGACAAATATATCTCCCATCCTGTCACTATATATATATATATATATATATATATATATATATATGTGTGTGTATTTTTTATGTTAAATGCAGTTTATTTATGCATAGCAATTAGAGTTGCCACCTCATCCCTTTACACCCGAACACATATTAATTACACAGGTTCTGTGGCTGATTAAGGTGGTAATTAAACTCACTTGGTGCCTTATCTCCATTATATTAGCCTCAGAACCTGTGTAATTCATATGTGTTTGGGTTTAAAGGGATGAGGTGGCAACCCTAATAGCAATCCCCTTTTTTGCTCTTAATTTGTTTCTGCTGTTTTTTAAGAATTGCCTTATGCCCTGACATGTATGCTGCATTGTCTCCCATGACATTTCCTGGCCAACTTCCCTTCTGCTTAGTTTTGTTCAATCTCTGAGTGGCTTTTGACACCAGCAGTAAGATCCATAGGATTGAGTTCTGTGTGTGAGAGTGCTCAGCATAAATGAGTACACACCAACAGATTTGTCAGAAAACCTTTACTTTCCTTTCAGAATCAACATGTTCTATGGGACATTATACTACAAAATACTCCCACAAATGCAGACCATTGATTGCAATCAAGATTTGTTAATTTGCACACACAAAAGTATTTTTCTTAACAAGAATTCAAGACCTAATTCAAGACCATGTTGCAAAAATTAAAACACCCCAATGAAAGTCTTAGGAGCAAAGCTAAATTTTAGAGAACAAAATCCTAATTAACAAGAATTCAACCACTTAATTATTTATTAACCACTTTAAGACAGAACCTCTTTTTGGAGTTTGGTGGTTACGAGTTAAAATCAATTTTTTTTGCTATAAAATTACTAAGAACCCCCAAACATTATATATATTTTTTTCTAACACCCTAGAGAATAAAATGGCGGCCATTGCAACACTTTATGTCACACCGTATTTGCGCAGCGGTCTTACAAGCTTGATTATTTTTTAAATAAAATTGGGTTTTTTGAGTTAAAAAAATAAGACAACAGTAAAGTTAGGCCAATTTTTTTCCATATTGTGAAAGATAATGTTACGCCGAGAAAAATGATACCCAACATGTCATGCTTCAAAATTGCATCCGTTCGCAGAATGGCGACAAACTTTGCAACATAAAAATCTCCATTGGCGACATTTAAAAAATTCTACAGGTTAGCATTTTTGAGTTACAGAGGAGGTCTGGTGCTAGAATTATTGCTCTCGCTCTAACGATCGCAGCGATACCTCACATGTGTGGTTTGCACACCATTTTCATATGTGGGCGGGACTTATGTATGTGTTTGCTTCTGCATGTGAGCTCGCAAGGACGGTGCGCTTTAAAATTATTTTTTTTTAATTATTTATTTTAATTTTTATTTTTACACCGTAATTAAAAAAAAAATGATCACTTTCATTCCTATTACAAGAAATGTAAACATTCCCTGTAATAGAAAAAAGCATGCCAGGACCTCCTAAATATGAGATCTGGGGTTGGGTTAAA
>BLSH010176956.1:128209-139543 GCA_018402905.1 Glandirana rugosa | reverse complement strand
TATCAAAAAAGTCCTCGTCACTAAAATTATTACGAATTTCACTTTGTTATTTTTACTTTATAAGGAAATTTTTAGCACGGACTCCCCCAGGGAATCAGACGGACATTTTCCCGCGTGGAGACACTATAAATCTTGTACGGGTGTCGTTTTACTGTAAACATGTCCTTTTTAACAGTAAATTTTGACGAGCACCGACATTACATACCGTTATATCTATTTTAATGACTTTTTCGTAACATAGGGGGGGTGGGGGTCAGGTATGGTCCGGGAAGTCCAGATCATACCTAGAGAACTATCAACGAGAAAGGTTAACGTCGTCCTGTCTTCACGTCATCCTGTGCCAAAATACCAATGTTAACAAGCAAACAATTTAAGAAAAGCAATTTGAAATACTTTAAGGAAAATAGAAATAGTTTAAACTTACTGTATCCAACTACTGTTTTTTTTTTTAAAACTATGCACTTTTGTCCTACTGCACTTCTGTCCTGCTGCAATTGGAAAGAGCAACTATCAAGAGATCCATACTAGACCTGAAGGGCCTGGTATGGACTGGGGGTGGGGGGGATACAATGCTTTTTCAGTAATTTTATCTATATTGCCATACATTACAGCCACGAGCAGTTTTAAATGACAATTTTTCCTGTACAAATGTCATTTTGCTGTGGGCATGTTCTAAATATCACAGAGGTGCGCCCTTTTACAGGCAGACTAAGGGACCCCCTCAGGCACGATTTTTAAAGGAATATTTCATTTTTATTGTTTCACTTTAAGCATTATTAAAATCACTGCTCCTGAAAAAACTATTGATTTTAAAATGTGTTGTTGCATTGATACATGTCCCCTAGTGCAGTACCTGGGTCCCCATACACTTTTTAGGGCAATAACTTGCATACAAGATGTTAAAATTAGCACTTATTATTTTTCATGTTCGAGTCCCATTGATTTTAACAGCGTTCGCGTGTTCACGCAAATTTTTAGCCTGTTTGCAAGTTCTGGTGTGAACCGAACCGGGGAGTGTTCAGCCCATCCCTACTTATTACCCACTTTGGTTTTATTATTCATTTATCACTATATGCTTACTTAAACTTCTTTTTATAGGAACTACTTTGGGTGCAATCATGAATTGCCCACGCAAGTTGAATCTGCTTCCTGTTTGTCCCCTTGAGTTCTCATGAGTCACACTTCCACAGCTCACGGGTAGCATGATGAGGAAATGCAATACGCAAAGTGAGGTCTAGCTATTACACTTGCACTAGAAACCAAATCTGCCATGTTTATGTTGACTGTCTCCGCATTTCCTGTCATTGCTGAACTGTTCAAGCTCCAGGGATCTCACCATGATCCTTGTTTCACTATCTACAGATAGTCTGGCCCAGAACATGTATTAGGCCACTGAAGTCTACACATTTGTTTTACATGATTTTGCTTTACAAGATCAGTTAACCTTCCGTCATAACTGGAGTGAGCTGCTATGCTCTAATATCTCTAGGGGGACTCTGCAGTTGCCTTGGTTCTCCTCTTACTAAACCTGAGGGTGTTCTCACCACTTCTGTCACATTATCAGTGGTTGAAAGTATCCTATGGAGTAAGGAATGGTTAGATCCCTTGTTAGGTGTTTTTTAATATTTGCCCTATCAGGAAGATATCAGCGCGGGCACGGTGGTCCGATTCACTAGAGAACCAATCAATCCACAGGGATAGACCAATGATTTTTGGTCTATACCTGCTGATCGGTCCTGGCGAATGGAATGCCTCCCTTGTCTGTGTAATGTAAACAGAGACAGAGGAAGTGATGTCACTCTCCCTCTCTCCTTCCTTTTCCGTTCGAGAGATGGAGAGAGAGACATCAAAACGTGAGTTGCACAACACTACATTGACACCAGTACACATAGGCACACTTATAACCCTTTGATCGCCCCACCCCCCAGTTAACCCCTTCACTCCTGTCACCCCCTGTCACTGTGTCACTGAGTGCAGCGATCAGATCGTTCACTGATTGCTGTACTTGTGTCACTTGTGACACTAATAAGCAATAAGGTAGGTAGTAGTAGGCCTAGGTAGGTATAAATACCCCCCCGTTACCCCCTAATAAAGTTTTTAACCCCTTGATTGCCCCATGTCACCTGTGATCACTGTATAAGTGTCACGGGTGACGCTAGCTAGTTAGTTTTTTTTTCCCATCAGGTTACCCGCCGTATATACATATATATATATATATATATATATATATATATACACCTTTTATAGGTTTTAACCCCTGATTGCCCGGCGGTGACCCCAGTTAGGTTTTAGCATGCGTTAGGGTCAGCATAAACACCAGGCAGGACCACTTAGTTAGGTACTCTGACATGCACACACGCACATTAGATGGGTGTTAGAAACTATTGCAGTATCTGATCAGATCAATATCTGTGATCTGATCAGATCTAGATTAGTGCCCCCACTAGATTAGTGCTCTAAAAAACACAGCATTAGAGGGATCAGCCCAGATACCTGCTAGCACCTGCGTTTAGCCCCTCCGCCCAGCCCAGCCCACCCAAGTGCAGGATCAGTAGATCGCTGACACTTACAAAACACAGAACACATATCTGCAGTGTTCGCAGAGATCATGTCCGGTCCCTGCGAAATCTGACAGTGATTTTGATAGTGACTTGAAACTTTTTTGCCTGTGAGACACACTAGTGTACCTATAAATTTAGAAAGACCAACATGTCAAATCCGAGGTACACTAGTGGAGAGGCCTACGCGTTGCTGAGCATGACAGGCGAGAGCAACGGGGAAGCTCCACTGTTAGAATCAGGCTCAGTATACGATCCCGTAGACAACAGCGGAACCCTGACAGATAGCTCTGATGATGGAGAGGTCCTTGCTAAGGTCAGGAGTACCAGATCCCGTTCTGCTGTCGCTGAGGTGCAAGAACCGCAGGGCTCTCGTATGGAGCAGAGAGCCAGTACTAGTGCCGCTACTCCTTCTGGTGACCTGGCAAGCACCAGTGGCCTAGTACATCCTGGTCATAGGTCACAAACCAGCACTGCAGTAACACTTGGGGATGTGGCAAGTCCCATGAGCGCAGTTCAAGCTGGTGTGGCTAGCACAAGTAGTCTCCCGCAGCCACGAAGACAAAGACAAACACAGGCCCGCAGAGCCAATAGTGCCCTTCCTGCCGTGCTTGCAAACCCTGATTGGCAACCCACCACTGATGCAGTGCCCATACTTCTCCCACCCATTGGCCAACCCGGAATTCAGGTGAATACAGTTGACTTTAGGGCCATTGATTTTTATTTGCTGTTTTTCACCGAAGATCTCTATGGATCTATTGTGGACCAAAGCAATTGATATGCTGTTCAATACATCGCCGCTAATCCCCATTTGTCACTTGCCAGAGACTGGAAACCAATTACGGTTCCAGAATTTAAGACCTTTTTGGGCCTTACCCTCAACATACGCATACAGTATCTGACAAAAGTGAGTACACCCCTCCCATTTTTGTAAATATTTTATTATATCTTTTGTTGAGACAATGCTGAAGAAATGACACTTTGCTACAAGGTAAAGTAGTGAGTGTACAGCTTGTTTAACTGTAAATTAGCTGTCCCCTCAAAATAACTCAACACACAACCATCAATGTCTAAACTGCTGGCAACAAAAGTGAGTACTCCCCTAAGTGAAAATGTCCAAATTGGGCCCAAAGTGTGAATATTTTCTGTGGCCACCATTATTTTCCAGCACCGCTTTAACCCTCTTGGGCATGGAGTTTACCAGAGGTTCACAGGTTGTCACTGGAGTCCTATTCCACTCCTCCATGACGACATCACAGAGCTGGTGGATGTAAGAACCCTTGTGCTCCTCCACTTTCTGTTTGAGGATGCCCCATAGATGCTCAATAGGGTTGAGGGCTGGAGACATGCTTGGCCAGTCCATCACCTTTACCCTCAGCTTCTTTAGCAAGGCAGTGGTAATCGTGGAGGTGTGCTTGGGGTCGTTATGTTGGAATTCTGCCCTGTCGCCCAGTCTCCGAAGGGAGGGGATCATGCTCTGCTTCAGTATGTTACTGTAAATGTTGTCATTCATGGTTCCCTTAATGAACTGTAGCTCCCCAGTGCTGGCAGCTCCCACCACCATACTTGACTGTAGGCAAGACACACTTGTCTTTGTACTCCTCGCCTGGTTGCTGCCACACACGTTTGACAACATCTGAACCAAATACCTTTATTTTGGTCTCATCAGACCACAGGACATGGTTCCAGCAATCCATGTCCTTAGTCTGCTTGTCTTCAGCAAACTGTTTGTGGGCTTTTTTGTGCATCATCTTTAGAAGAAGCTTTCTTCTGGGATGACAGCCATGCAGACCAATTTGATGAAGTGTGCGGCATATAGTCTGAGCACTGACAGGCTGACCCCCCACCCCGTCAAACTCTGCAGCAATGCTGGTAGCACTCATATGTCTATTTCCCAAAGACAACTTCTGAATATGATGCTGAGTATGTGCCCTCAACTTCTTTGGTCGACCATGACGAGGCCTGTTCTAAGTGGAACCTGTCCTGTTAAACCGCTGTAATATGTTAACTGTTAAACATACTGCAGTTCAGTTTCAGGGTCTTGGCAATCTTCTTATAGCCTAGGCCACCTTTATGCAGAGCAACAATTCTTTTTTTCAGATTCTCAGACAGTTCTTTGCCATGTTGAACTTCCAGTGACCAGTATGAGAGAGTTAGAGTGATAACACCAAATTTAACACACCTGCTCCCCATTCACACCTGAGACCTTGTAACACTAACGAGTCACATAACACCGGGGAGGGAAAATGGCCAATTGGATTTGGACATTTTCATTTAAGGATGTACTCACTTTTGTTGCTTGCAGTTTAGACATTAATGGCTGTGTGTTGAGTTATTTTGAGGGAACAGCAAATTTACACTGTTATACAAGCTGTACACTCATTACTTTACATTGTAGCAAAGTATCATTTCTACAGTGTTGTCACATGAGAAGATAAAATAAAATATTTACAAAAATGTGAGGGGTGTACTCACTTTTGTGAGATATTGTGAGAACCTGAATTGTGGTTATATTGGTCCACTGACCCAATTCACCATATGTATGTTTTCTTTGCTTGCATGGCCAGGGCATGATACGAGCAGATCCTAGAGTTTATGCACTTCAACGACAATGAACTCTGTCGTCCACGGGGTGACCCTGAATATGGTCAGCTCCACAAAATTTGGCCCCTCATAAACCACTTCAACCAGCAGTTCACAGCAGTTTTTATTTCCATCCAAGTTGTGTGGGTGGACGAGTCCCTTATTACATTTTCTGGCCGTCTTGCTTTCAAACTGTTTCTCCCCAGGGACACAGGCTATACATGTAGTTTTATGGTTTATGAGGGCAAAGATAGTCACACGGAGCCAGAAATATGCCCAGACTACATAGGGAGCTCTGGCAAAATTGTGTGGAGCTTGGTGTCACCCTTATCCAGAAAGGGGTACCATTTTTACATGGACAATTACTACACAAGCCTACCACTTTTTAGTCACTTTTTGGATCACTAAATTGGCGCATGTGGCACCATGCGATCTAATCGCTGGGGCTTTCCCCAATGGCTGGTAGAATCCCGACTTAGACGGGGGAGAGAGCCTGCTTGAGATGTAGTAAATTGCTTGCTGTGAAGTGGAGGGATACAAAGAATGTTTTCTTTCTTTCCTCCCTTTATGCAGACACAGCTGTCCAAATTACAACGTTGTGGAGAAACCCCTCTGTGTCCACGATTATAACCAAAATATGGGAGAGGTAGACCTCAACGACCAGTTATGTACTTAATTGCCCGTAAGACCAGACGCTGGTTCAAAAAAGTGTCTGCTTACTTATTCCAATTGGCTATGCTGAACGCTTATGTGTTATACAAAGCGTCAGGACAGACTGGATCTCTCCTTCAATTCCAGGAAGAGATTGTCAGATCCCTTCTGTTTCCAGATAGTTCTGCATCCCATGTCCCCAATCCAAATGCAGTTAGCCGGCTGCATGGACGGCATTTTCCACATGCCATCCCTGGTACCCCTACCAACCAAGCCCCCCAAAAAAGATGTTGTGTCTGCCGACGACGCGGATACAGTCGTGACACCCGTTTTTATTGCCACTACTGTTTTGACCAGCCTGGTCTTTGCATCGGTGACTGTTTTGAACGCTACCATTCACTAGCTGAGTATTAGCGTAGGGAATAGCACTACACAGGAATAGGGCACACGTTCACAGGGTCTCCAAGATGTCACCACATTTTGAGAGACCCCAACCTGGAACCAGCGTACCAAAAAAAACAAAAAAAAAGTTATAATAACCAAAAAATATATAAAATAATAAAAGCCAAAAACAGTTGTACGTTTCTTGTTTTTCTATCTTTATTTTCTCTCTATTCTCTTTTTATTGCTCTCTCTATTGTTTTTTATACCTGTAATGTTTTGTTATTGTTTTTTATCTTTTTTTTTGCAGGTATGTAATTTTTTTCAATATTTTCCTGTAATGTTTTATTATTTTTTCTTCTTAGCAGGAATGTTATTTTTTATGCTACTGTGTTTTATTAATCTTTATTTGGTTTTAAGGTATGCCAGCTGCAGCACTGATTTGTTTAGGGTGACAGCAACAGTGTTTGCTCCCACCATAAATAAAGCAGCGACTCCAGCGCTGTTGGAGGTGATTTCACCACTACAGTTAAAAAAAAAGCATATATACCGGAGCATAGGGGCAGGGGTGGAAATTGGGGCGGATTGCCCCTATGCTTCGGTATATATTTTTAAAAAGGGGTTATGCCCACCATTAGAACTGGGTGGATGAAGGGCAATTTTCTAATGGTGGGCATAACCAATCGGTTAATTATTTTTTTCATTTAACCCACAGGCTGCATGAAAAAAAAAGAACATTACAACATATGCCCAAGGACCACATTAGTATGTTGCTGGTCTTAGAGTGGTTATACCGGAAAGATGCCAGCAGGTATAGGTATCATCAAGGTATCGTTCATTTCAGCCACCGGTCAACTTTCATGTAAAAGCAATCCTAGCAGCTGATTAGCTGCTGGGCTGCTTTTATAAGCAGTGGGAGGGAACGCCCCCTGCCATTTTCCATGGTTTTCTCAGGCTCTCCTGTCCCATCGGGGAACCCGAGAATGCAGCTGGTGGTTCCGACAGCTGACCATAGAGCTGATCGAAGACTAGAATGGCTCCAATCATCTCTATGGCCTAAGATACCGGAGGCTACGAGCATTTCATGACTTCAGTTTTGCCGGATATAAACCGTGCCATTGGAAAATTGGGGAATGATTTTGGTGTGGTCAGATGCTTTAAGGGCTGAGGAGAGATCTAGAGTCTAATAGACCCCAAATAAAAAAAAAATTGTGACACTACCTATTTAATCATATTATAAGGATATTTAAATTTCCCATGATAACAATAAAAATGATATAAAAAAAGATGAAAGGAACAGTGTAAAAATAAAATAAAAAGCAAAATAATTAAAAAAAAATGCACCCCTGTCCCCCCGTGCATGCGCGCAAAGGTGAACGCAAGCGTCGGTCTCGTGTCATATGTAAACAGCAATTGCACTATGCATGTGAGGTATCACCGTAAACGTCAGATCGAGGGCAGTAATCTTAGCAGTAGACCTCCTCTGCAGATCTAAAGGGGTAACCTGTAAAGGCTTTTAAAGATGTATATAGTTTGTCGCCGCTGCGCAGGTATGCGTTATTTCTAAAACGTGTTATGTTTGGTATCTATGTACTCGGCATGAGATCATCTTTTATATGTCACCAAATATTTGGGCAATATAGTGGGTTTTTGTGCATTAAAATTCAAAAAAGTGTTTTTTCCCCCAAAAATTACGTTTGAAAAAAAGGGATTTTATTAAGAACTTACCGTAAAACCCTTTTTTCTGAGTTCACTGACAGACGCAGCCCTTCATTGACAAGTGGGGGTTTATGCACATCCTACTAGGAGTAGAGTAGGCAAATAGAAAAAAAGTAAGCTGACCCCTCCCAGGGGGCTGTCCTCACTCCAGCATATAACCCCCCCCCCTGCTCTGCATAGCATATCAGTTCGTAACAAGCCGTACAAACGCAACACAGAGGGGTGGGTGCTGCGTCTGTCAGTGAACTCAGAGAAAAGGATTTTACGGTAAGTTTTTAATAAAATCCCTTTTTCTCTTACGTTCACTGACAGACACAGCCCTTCATTGACAAGTGGGGATTTCCCAAAGCAGTGTCATTCAAGAGGGGTGGGTAAACAACAACAACTATACCCAACAGATCCTCTCAGGAGACGGCAGCCAAATACACCCGCAAAGCCCTCACGACATCCAAAGAATGCAACTCAATCTCCTTGGGATGCGATGGGTGCAGACATAATGAAGGGAGAACAATATCCTCATTAATGTGAAAAGAGGAGACCACCTTCGGTAGAAACGAAGGGGAAGGTCGCAAGACCGCCTTGTCCTTATGAAGGATCAAATAAGGAGACTTACAGGACAACGCTGCCAACTCAGACACCCGCCTAGCGGATGTAATGGCCACCAAGAAAGCCACTTTTTGCGACAGCAAATGTAAGGGAATATCCCTGATCTTCTCATATGGCGGTTTCTGCAGTACAGAAAGTACCAAATTCAAATCCCACGGCGCCAAAGGCGACCATACCTGAGGAGCCACATGGCGTACACGCTGTACAAATGTACGTATCAACGAATGTGACGCCAAAGGCCGTTGAAAGAGAATTGCCAGAGCCAAAATCTGACCCTTGAGAGTAATCAATGCCAATTTGTTATCCAGGCCCTGCTGCAAAAAAAACAGCACCCGGGACACAACGTAAGAGCAGGGGTTCCAACCCCCCGTCTCACACCAGGCAATATAGGCCTTCCAGGTGCGATGATAAATCTTGCGCGAAGTACATTTGCGCGCCTTAAGCATGGTAGGGATCACGGAGTCAGAGACACCCCTATCCCTCAACACCTGGGACTCAATAGCCAAGCCGTCAAAGCCAACAAGGGTAAAGCAGGGTGCAGGATGGGTCCCTGCGACAGTAGATCAGTAGATCTTCGCGCAGCGGAAGACGCCAGGGAGCATCTGTCACCATCCGCACCACGTCAGCGTACCAAGGGCGCCGAGGCCAATCCGGAGCTACCAGGATTGTCGGGATCCCCTCTGCTTCTATCCTGCGCAGTAGTCACGGTAGAAGCTTGATGGGAGGGAAGGCATACAGGCCGCCAACGGGTCCCTTGTTCTGCACACAAGGGTCTGCACCTTGTGATTGAAACTGGACGCCATGAGGTCCACATCTGGCGTGCCCCACTTGTGGCAAATCTGGCAGAACACCTCTGGATATAGGGACCATTCCCCCTGATCCAGCGTCTGGCGACTGAGAAAATCCGCCTGCCAATTTTCTACGCCCGGAATGTAAATGGCGGAGATTGCCGGCACAGGAAGTTCTGCCCACCGCAGAATGAAAGCCGCTTCCGCAGCCGCTGCTGAGCTCCTTGTTCCACCCTGATGGTTCACGTATGCCACCGCCGTGGCGTTGTCCAACTGAACCCGAACCGGGGGCCGCGCAGCCTTACCGTCCAGTGGGAGAGGCAGAGCCTGATTGCCCTCAGCTCCAGCACATTTATCAGAAGGCGGGATTCCTGCGCTGACCAACGGCCCTGAGCAGACAGCTGCCCCAGGACCCCCCAGCCCGATAGGCTGGCATCTGTCGTGACTATCGACCAATTCATATGAAGAAACGACTTCCCCAGCTTTAGAGCCGGGGCCCGAAGCCACCAGGTCAATGATCCTATGGTCTGATGATCCAATCTGATTAGCTGGTCCAGGGACAATGGAGACTTGTCCCACCGTGACAGAATCGCTCGCTGTAGGAGCCGAGTGTGACTTTGGGTGTAAGGTATCGCCTCGAAGGCCGAGACCATGAGCCCCAACACCCGCATACAGAACCGTAAGGAGGACCACTGGCGTGACAGCAGGGTTCGCACCGCTGCTTGCAGTGTCAGCAACTTGGCCGGAGGTAAGAACACCTTCGCCTGCTCTGTGTCCAGAATCAGACCCAGATATTCCAGTCGACAGGACGGGGCCAACGTTGACTTTTGCAGGTTGATCAGCCAGCCAAAATCTCTCAAAGAGACCATGGTGATAGCCACATTCTCCTCCAGGGCCGAAGCAGACTCCGCTCGCAGGAGTAAGTCGTCGAGGTATACTACCACCGCAATGCCTCTCTGCCTCAATAGCGCCAGCACCGGAGCCACCAGCTTGGTGAACACCCGAGGAGCGACGCCATGAAGTCCCCTTGGTGCAGGGCGGCCACGACCGATCGGACAGATTCCATCCTGAATTTTCGCGCCTTCACAAAGTGGTTTAGCGCTTTTAGGTCCAGGACTGGCCCGACCCCACACTTTTTGGGCACCACAAAGAGGTTTGAGCAGAAGCCGCGGAATCTTTCCAGCGGAGGTACCGGCACAATGACCCCTTGTTCGGAGAGCATCTGAACAGCCCCCAGGAGAGCCTCTCGATGCCCCTGATGGAGTTTCAAGTTCGATGGGAAGAACCTGTCTGGGGGTAGAGTGCTGAACTCTATCCTGTATCCTGCGGACACCACTTCCTGCACCCACCGGTCGGAAATGTGGGCAGTCCACCTGTCTGCGAACCCCAGAAGTCAGCCCATAATGCGGAGGAGGACTTATCCTCTGTCTTTTCGCTCTTGCGCTGCCAGGGCCGTTTACCGGACCCCGAGGCAGACTTGCCAGGTCTTGAGCCCTTGCCCGCTGCACCGGGCGCACAAAAAAAACCTCTTCTGACCTGAAGAAGCAGGACCCTGCTTACAGCGGAACTCCCGCCACCTGGGCTCCAGAAGAAAAGTACTCTTCCCCCCCGGTGAAATCTTTAATGATTTCATCCAACTGTGCCCCAAAGAGCCGACCACCCTGAAAGGGAAGATCCGTGAGGCCCTTTTTAGACACATGGTCGCCCGACCAACAGCGTAACCACAGCACCCGTCTGATAATGACTGCAAAAACAGACATCTTAGACAGCATGGGAAGCAGGTCCAAAGCTGCGTCACACAGGTACTGAAGACCCTGTATCAGATGGTCCGCCTGTTGTGATGCCTCAAGCGAGCACCCGCAGCTCAACTCATTGTGCAACTCATTCGCGCACTCGGTAAGGCATTGTGCCACCATGGCCGATGCCAGAGCTGGTCTCATGGCTGACCCCGCCACCAAGAACAGTGCCTTGGATACCGCCTCCGTCCGCCTATCGGCCGGATCCTTAAAAGAAGGAGACCCCTCCAAGGGGATGGTCGTTGCCTTATT
>BLSH010176956.1:86740-113212 GCA_018402905.1 Glandirana rugosa | reverse complement strand
CTCGTGCGTAGTAGTGGTTAGGGAGCGTTAGCGAAGTTCATTCCTGTTTGTGGTGGGTAATGTTCGTGTAAGAGTCGGGGTGTGGTAAAATCACCGTGAATTAACCGGTGAGCAGAGGTCACCGTAATTGTAACGTCCGGTGAGTAGTAAAAGAGACAGTAAAGAGGAATCCAGTCAACTCAAGTCCAAGGTAGGACGTAGTCCAACCTACAGTAGGGGGGGTTTTTTTTTTGGGAGGGTTGCATCCCCAGCGAAGAAGTAGTCCCGGTGGACGTATTGTTCCCACCCTGTCGGGCACATCCCTTTATTTTCTCTATATGAAAAAAGTACATGAGTGAAAAAAGTATATCTCTTTTATTTCCCTACACGGGCTGTCCCACCCTTGTTATGCAGGTGGCCCTGATGAAGAAGCGACCCCTACGTTGGGAGGGTTTTTTTTTTGGGGGGGATGACATCCAACCTGATGCAGGATGGAACCTGAACTCAACTGACCTAAGGAGAAATGACAGAGAAAATGATGAGTGGCCTGCAATGTTAATGCCACTGGAGACGAGTGGCCAATTAAGTGCCACTAAAATGGTGTGGGGCTGAGAATGTGCTTGTAATGGGTGGTGTTTGTCCTTACTTGAAGCGATTGCGAGGGATTGGTGATGATGCGTGCTCGCATCGGTTGCGAGGAATTTATGTAAATACACGCATGCAGTCATTGCAAGGAGTTTGACAGTGAGTGTTCGCAGTGATTGCGAGGAGTTTGCGATGATGCGTGCTCGCAGTGATTGCAAGGAGTAACAAAAATACGTGTTTGCAGCGATTGCAAGAGTTCATGTTTGAAATGCATGCTTGCAGCGTTGCGGGGAGTGTCAAAAATGCGCGCTGGCAGCGATTTGCAAGGCGTTTAGTTAAGTATACTTGCAGCATTGTAAGAAGTTTGTGTTTGTACATCCTGACAGGGATCGCAAGGGGTTTGTGTAGTTACGTGATCGCAGCGTTTGCTAGGGGCTTAGATGACAACATGTGCCTGAAGCGATCGCAATGCCTGCTTGCTGTAATGTATGGAGTAACACGTACCTGTGCTTGCAGAGATTGCAAGATGTGGTGCTCGAATGCATGTTTGCTGCGATTAGCAAGTGGGGGGGAGCATGTCGCTGGAAGTGTTTTTTTTTTTTAAGGTGTTGTTTGTTCTGTGCTTGCAGTGATCGCAAGGTGTAGTGCAACTGAAGAGGTGCTTGCAGTGATTGCAAGAGCCTGTACTGATAAATTTGCAGCGATTGAAAAATTGACCTATAGATAGGTGAAGGATGAAGATAGTAAAAATAGAAAGGGAGTGTACTGTGGCCGAACTAACCATAACTGTGCTTGACGTGGAACCTGAACCGATGCCATAGATCGATACGAATCCGTAGTAAGGAAGAGACACGAACCGATACGAAATGGTAGTGGGCTTTAGCAAAATGTGAGTCGACTTAAATTACATGTGAACTGATTTGCTTCGATGCAAATCCGTGGTAGGAAATAACATGAGCCGATGCAAATCGATAGATAAATTGACGATAATTAGCTGCATGACACAATCCGATTTGAATTGGCAGAACACTAAAATAATTAAAGCAAATTGGTAGTAGGATATGACATGAATCGATGCAAATTGGTAGTGGAACTGACATGAGCCAATGCGACTCGGTAGTAGGAACTGACATGAACCGATGCGACTCGGTAGTAGGAACGGACATGAACTGATGCGAATCAGTAGTAGGAACTGACGTGAACCGATGCGAATCGATAGTAGGAACTGACATGAACCCATGCAAATCGGTAGTAGGAACTGACATGAACCGATGCAAATCAGTAGTAGGAACTGACATGAACCGATGCGAATCAGTAGTAGGAACTGACATGAACCGATGCAAATTGGTAGTAGGAACTAACATAAACCGATGCGACTTGGTAGCAGGAACTGACATAAACGGATGCAACTCGGTAGTGGAACGACATGAACCAACATGAGTCGGTAGTAGGAAGTGACATGAACCGATGTGAATCGGTAGTAGGAACTGACATGAACCGATGCGACTCGGTAGTGGAATGACATGAACCAACATGAGTAATAGGAAAGACATGAATCGGTAGTAGGAATTGGCGTGAACCGATGCGAATCGGTAGTAGAAAATAACACGAATCGCTGCGAAACGGTAGTGGAATAACATGAACCAACATGCGTCAGCAATAGGAACTGACATGAACCGATGCGAATTGGTAGTAGGAACTGACATGAACTGATGCAAATCGGTAGTAGGAACTGACATGAACCGATGCGAATCGGTAGTAGGAACTGACATGAACCGATGCGAATCGGTAGTAGGAACTGACATGAACCAATGCGAATCAGTAGTAGGAACTGACATGAACCGATGCGAATCGGTAGTAGGAACTGACAGGAACCGATGCGAATCGGTAGTAGGAACTAATATGAACCGATGCAAATCGGTAGTAGGAACTAACATGAACCGATGCGACTCGGTAGCAGGAACTGACATAAACTGATGCAACTCGGTAGTGGAAAGACATGAACCAACATGAGTCGGTAGTAGGAAGTGACATGAACCGATGCGAATCAGTAGTAGGAACTGACATGAACCGATGCGACTCGGTAGTGGAATGACATGAACCAACATGAGCAATAGGAAGTGACATGAATTGCTAGTAGGAAGTGGCGTGAACCGATGTGAATTGGTAGTAGAAAATAACATGAAGCCCTGCGAAACGGTAGTGGAATAACATGAACCGACATCTATCAGCAATAGGAACTGACATGAACCGATGCAAATTAGTAGTAAGGAATGACGTGAATTGATGCGATTTGGTAGTGAAAAAACGGTATGAACTGATGCGAGTCGGTAGGAAGGGTAACCGATCGGGAAGATAACATGGACCGGGTAGACAACATGACCGGTATGAATCGGTAACTAGGTACATATTGGACTGTGGTAAGTATCTGATATGGATCATTTGTGGGGTAGGACATGCACCGATGCAACTCGGTAGTCAGGGAAATGACATGAACGGAGTAAAGACATGAACCGATCAAAATCGTTTGAAGGGAAGGCATGAACCAATACGAATCGGTAGATAGGGTAATAAAACGAAGAGAGTAAGTGACATGGTCCAATGCAAATTGGTGTGTGTGATGCATCCGATACGAACCATTGTGACTAGGCTCGAATCAGATTGTGGTGAGCATGCAATGGATTCGCTACAAATCGATTGTGAGGTGAAAGGCATGATCGATACGAATTGGTTGTAGCGTGCATGAAACAAATCTGATACGAGTTTGGTTGTAGAGTGTACTATGGCCTCAACTGAATACACACACCAACCACCCAACCCCCGAGGCTAATTGAGTGCAGCCAAGGCCCAGGGGGGTCTAACTACCACCTCAATCAACCACAGAAGCCTGTGCAAACAATACATGCTAATTACCCAATGGATGTGATGGCAACCCCCATAGAAAGTGAATGCTGTGAGCAACAAAGCCTGCATTGAGTGATATTTGATAACGACCGACAGTGGCTCGAGGTTTGGCTCTGAGAATGAATTGTAAAATAGGCAGAGGGAACCTACGAATCTACCATGCATGTGCCGTATGATGTCAGGACACAACCGACAACATCTTGGAGGCAGCTAATTACATCCTACCTGCAACAGCGAGCGAGAACTGCTGACGAAGACCACAAACTAAGAAGCTGCAACACACTAGTAATTGAACGCACAGATTCACAAACTTGAAGTGAGCTGGGGAGATTCGGCCCAGTAACATGTGCTATCGTGCACTGGAACCGACAAAGAGCATGGGGAGTATGCTGCTTAAATACCCTGCAGGCTCCTCCGATAAATTTAGGCCACCATGCTGGCCTTCTTATATATATTCTTACACTGCCTGCACTGACTCTGTATACTATACACTGAATGAGCTGTATATGGTCTACACTAAAGGCATTGTAATATATATATATATATATATATATACATACCATTTAAGATGCATATATATTCTTACGCTGCCTTACACTGCCTACGCTAACTGTATCAAGAACGCACTATCTACCTAGTATATCTCTCTACACTAAACTGCCTACACGCTGCTAACTAAGCTCCTTCTCTATCCACGTTGTACACAGTTACACACACTACATAGAGCCACTGTACAAGTGGCGTATTACAGTGTGGGCGTGGATTGAGCCCGCTGAGCAGTGATTGGCCAAAGGCACCCTGCCTTTGGCCAATCACATCTCTCACAGCAGCTGTGATTGGCCAATTCATGCAGGTCATGTGCATGCTTTGGCCAATCAGCGGGCGGCATTTCCCCATGATTTGTATGTATTATGGGGCGCTTGAATTTCTCCAAACAGACGAACCCCCTACTCTCAATGTTTATATTGTTAGGCTTTGGCCTAGTAAATTACCTACTACTGGTATTTATTTACCTTGTCACTGGTTGGGTTTTTTTAGAGAAAACACCAAAGATTGTAGGGTCGTTATTACTGTGCTCTAGTAGTTGGTTCACCTTCCCGTTGGAAGGCAGTTAGCTTATTTCCATCACCTTTGTGTGTATCAAACCGTAGTTGTTTCAATCAATCAATCAGGTATACTTGCTCCTTGTGCAGATACTGCTATATATCTAGGATGTGATGTGTCAGTATTGTGTTTACTTCCATTTGCGGAAACAGCAATATTATTCTCATTGTATATTATCTATTGTGTATTATGCCCTATGTTGCTGTATATATCCTATCTGTTGTCCTTATTGTACTGCCGAATTGAAGACACAATAAAAAAGATTTTCTGATTTAAAAAAATATATATATGACTAAAACTGAAACAATTCAGATGACTAAAACACGACTAAAACTAAAATGGCATTTTAGTCAAAAGACTATGACTACAACTAAATCGAAATTTGAAGTCAAAGTGAACAGTGTTTTTCAGGCAGAATTTTACAGCAGACGGCACCTTCTTGAGAATTCTATAGCTATGGAATGATAGGAAAAAGGGGCAATGCACCACCCTCAGTGTAGTATTATTAAAAGGCAGTGCACAAAAAAAATGCACTCACAAGAATGTGCATGTGACTGGAGGCCAGTGTGGATAGCAAGGAAGTAAAATCCTTGACCAGGGATTGATAAATACTACTACACTGAGAGCAGCCTACTCTTTCTTTTGTTTTTGTTTTTTTGGTTTTTTTTGCCACTGCACATTTACATCTATCTACAAGGCCATCCACCAAAAGCAGCCCCATCCTCCATACATCTCCACCGGCTAGATACCTTGAGTAACACCTGTGGCCCATAATCTTCATGTGAGTGCATCTCTTAATTTTTTGTGCATTGGCTTTTATTAATACTACACAGAGAGTGGTTCATACTCCCTCTCTCCTTTTTCCTATCATTCTGTATCCATCAAAGAAATTTCAAGAAGCTGCCATCTGCTGATGTTTTTACAAAACGCATTGATGTTCTATGTCCACGTGTATGTGTGTGCAATACTTATCCATTTTTTATGGATTCTCCCACTACTAATAGGATTATAAAGTGGTGCTCTCTCTCCCCTGATTTTTGTTTTCACATTCTCTCTCACTTACCTAATCCATGGCAGCTTTGAATCTGCACCTCTTTGTTCAAAATTTTAAAAAATGCATTCTGAGCCCATCACTTCCTGTAGCATCATGTAACCATCCAGGAAACTTAATATTCCATCATGCAGTGCCTTACTGCATCACAGAATAGGGTGTGTTTTACCACACTAGATCACACCTCCCTCATTAATATACCACCTCTTTTTTTTATTTCCACACACTTTCCTACTTCTTTCTTTAGGCCTCATACACACAGACGTTTTTTGACGCCGGCGTTTTCTGGCGTTTTTTGCAGCTCTCCATGTTAGTCAATGGCCCCATAAAAACGTCGGCGTTTTTGAGCTGTAGATGACGTCGACGTTAGTGAGCTGAAACTAGAACCCACAGCCATCGCGTTCTGTGGCTGTAACGTTTTGGCATTTTTTGACGCCGATGCCACAATATGCCAACAAACGCCAGCAAACGCCAACAAACGCCACCTATTATTATACCGGCGTTTTCCGGCGTTTTTTGACGCCGACGTTTTTAGGTTAAAAAATAGCAGAGAGATGATTTTTTTTAAAAAACGCCTATTGACGCCGACGCTCACTAACGCTCAAAAACGCTGATGCATAACGCCGAAAAACGCTGACTTTTTTTCCTTGACGTCAGGCCCGACGTTTTGTTTATTTTTTTAAAAACGTCCGTGTGTATGAGGCCTAAAGATGGCCATACACGGTACAATTTGGTTGTACAATCTCCTTTAGATGTACCATGAGCTATGTGGTGCAAGCGCCTGTCTGATTTGATACAAATTGAATGAATTGTTCAGGTGGACCTTCCTATTACAAAGTTTTGGTAAATAGAGAGGAAATTGTACAGAGATTGTACAATCAGATTGCATAGTGTATGGCCAGTTTTATCTAAGTATATGGAAGAGCTGTCATTGTTCTTGTGTAAACCCAAAAAATTCACTTTGAAATCCCATTAATACCTAGGGTAGTGGAAGTGCATGTTTTTTGGTGTGTTTTTCATGTGACTTCACATGATTTCAATAGGCTACCCTACATGTGGCAAAGTAGCTTATGGGACATTGTGGCATATTGCGATTTGCATGTTTTATACCCAGTGTTTTGTAGCATTTGTTGCAAGTGTGTTTTCTCCTGCATTTAGGGTGCCATTAGCAATTAATGGCACCGGAAGTGAAACTAGTGTAAAAAGGCGGCCATGGATTATACAATCTGATTGTACAATTTCTGTATAATCTCCTTTAGATTTACCAAAAACTATATAATAGGAGGACACACCTATCTATTCAATCATTCCGTATTCAATTAGGTAAGCCCTTGCACTACATAATTGATGGTAGATCTAAAGGAGATTGTATAATCAGATTGTATAGTGAAGGTAAGTTACAAAACGATCAGCAGCGGAATACACTGGCTATGTATTTAGAGATAATGGTGCTCACTTATAATGATTGTATGTAACTATATAAAGCAGCCTTTCCCAACCAGGGTCACGCCAGAGGTCCTCAGGGGTGCCACAGGAACCTGGTAGAGAAAGGCTGTCAGATGACCCTGAGCACCCGATTCCTGTACTATCAGAACTGTTTTTTTAGGGGTTGTTTGTAATACTGGCAAGACTGCCGGTCCTCTGAAATGCAATCCATGCTCAGTCCGCTTTTCAGAGACATCTGACAGGCAGTAAAGCAATATTTTGCCTCCTCACCACCTGTTTTAACCCAATAAATGTAGCTTTACCACACCACAACCGCGTGTAATGCACACAGTTGCGGGGTGGTTGCAGTGCAGCTCTATTCACCTGGGGGTATACTTCCAGCTGCAGCCACAGCAGGTGTACACCCCCAGTTGCTGCCTCTACAGCTAAAGGGGGAGCAGGTGGGGGTGTTAAAAACAGCTCAACCACATGGTTTTACCATCCTCCTACCTCACATGTGAACAAGCCCTTGGTTCACATCTGTGTGGCTGCGTGTAGGGCAGCCCATTAATTTCAATGGACTGCCACACCTGCAGAAATGCATTGAAAGAAGCCCCCGGCCCTTTTAAAATTTGTGCCACACCAAAAACACAGTTTGCCAATGTGGGGGGTACCATTAAATATTAATGGCACCCCTAATGAGCAGAGCGTTTGTCTGTGTGTCAGGAACGAGTGCGATTTTGCGTGCGTTCCGTGACAGACAGTAACGTGAGCTAAGCCTTGGACAGGAGTGCCTCAAGACTGAAAATACATTTCAAGGGCACCCTGACTGGAAAAATGTTGAGATACACTGACATAGAGGGACGGAAGCAATCTCCTGGAGGTAGAGGAGACACTGGGGGGCTGCTCTAGAATATAGGAGAGAGAATGTTTTTTCTTTTCTGCTACAGAGGTACATTAATAGTATATTGGTACATAGGGAAGCTGAAATTTTGAAAAAAAGGTGAACTTAGCCTTCAATGTGTATGTATAACCAATACTTTTTTTAAATTTTTGTTACAACCCCTTCCAGATTATTTTGATTTCTGTGTACCATTCACCAAGTTTTTCCTCATCTTAGTGTCCAAGTTAGATAAAATCTCCCAAAGTGAGGGGGTTTCCCCTCTTAGACAGCTGTCCCTGGAACAGATGTCTATGGTGGAAGGTTTTCAGCTCTTGTTTTGAGGAGAACTCTTTTTTTCTTGGTGACAATGATGATCATCAGTACAAATAGAAGGGCAAACTTCCCCAATGGGTAAACTATTGACTGATTCACTTTAACTAAAAAAGTCATACATGGAGAGAGCTTTTCTCAGTTGCAACAGAAGATCTGGTAACTTGCCGTGCCCTTCTTTTTATGACAACGAAAGTGAAAGATGAAAACTAGCTCCAGACAGCTATTGGCTGGTGTATCCCATATGATCTGTATTAGAGTTTCATGTTCAAAGTCACATATTTAATTCCAGTTGATATATGCATTTAAAATATACTTAAATTAAATAAACATTAATATATTCAAATTAAAGCTTAACCTCCCTGGTGGTATGATTATGTCAGAATTTTGGAACTGAAAGCGGTACGATTGTTTTGCATGGAAATTTGGCGTTTTATATTGTAGGCCTGTAATTCTTAGGAATAACTCACTTAAATCTGTCCAAACAAGAGTCTAGTAGACATCCCGGGTATGATAAAGTTTGAAACATGAAATCATGAATTATAATACAATAAATGACTAAAAATAATTATCAAAAATAATAACGTAATAGTAATAAAATTTATTCAATAATGTAATCAAATCAAAAACACTGAAATTGTTACAGATTACAGTGTACTGTATGTATACTGTGTGTTTCACTATTTGAATTTGCCGCCGGGCTCCGCCCCCGTGCAACGCGACACTAGCAGGGAACGGAGCCCGGCACAAAGAGGCATCGGGCGGACGACAGTCACGCTGACACCGCGGGAGGACATCGCTGGATCCAGGGGACAAGGTGAGTAACATTGCCTGGGTCCATCGATGCAATTCCGAGTGTGGCTCGGGGTTACCGCTAATGGTACTGAAATTCCACCCCGAGCCACACTCGGGATTACCGCCAGGGAGGTTAATGACCTAAGGATTAAGATTAAAGGACCTATTCACAGCAATAAGCTATCACACATGTTACTCAAGTTGGTGTGCTGCATTGCAATAAATAGTGACTGGTGCTCCATTACACCAGCATACTGCGGTAACACCCTTGGCATGTTATAATCAAACCTAGTGCATTCCATTTTTTGGTATGCTGTGGTGGATTGGCTGCCTATTCAAATGAATGGGCTACCTTTATGCAGAGAGGTGTAACTAGATCCTTCAGGGCACCAATGCAAGAAAACATGAAGGGCCCCCATCCATTCAAGACCTGGGCTTCCAGTTCTTGCCTCCCACATCCCACCTGGGGTGCACATCCAGCACAGTCTGTGACACAGCTGATCACATGGTAAAGGGCTAACCACAGCAGCCCTTTACCATGTGATCAGCTGATCACATGCAAACAGACTTGCCAGTTATCAGCAGTCCTTTCTTCCCACAATGTGCCTGTTTGAGGAAAGAGAGTCGTTAACTAGTAAGACTGTCAGTACATTGTTTACACTGATAATCAAGGCACTGATTATCAATGCAGCCCCATCAGTGCTGCCTATCAGTGCCCATCAGTGCCGCCTATCAGTGTCCATCAGTGCTGCCTATCAGTGTCCATCAGTGCTGCCTATCAGTTCCCATCAGTGCTCAGCAATGCCACTTATCAGTGCCAATCAGTGCTGCCTATCAGTGCCCATCAGTGCTGCCTATCAGTACCGCCTATCAGTGCTGTCTATCAGTGCTTATCAATGCCACTTATCAGTGCCCAATCTGTGGTGTCTATCAGTGCCCATCAGTGCTGCCTTGCAGTGCTCATCAGTGCCACCTATCAGTGCTTATCAATGCCACTTATCAATGCCCGTCTGTGCTGCCTGCCAGTGCCCATCATTGCTGTCTATCAGTGCCCATTAATGCTGCCTATCAGTGCTCATCAGTGCCGCCTATCAGTGCTTGACAATGCCGCCTATCAGTGCCCATTAGTGCTCATCAATGCTGCCAATCAATGGCCATTAGTGCTGTCTATTAGTGCCACATATCAGTGCTTATCAATGCCCCCTATCAGTGCCCATCAGTGCTGTCTATCAGTGCCACATATCAGTGCTATCAATGTCCCCCTATTAGTGCCCATCAGTGCCCATTAATGCTGCCTGTCAGTGCCCATCAGTGCTGCCTATCAGTGCCCATCAGTGCTGTCTCTCAGTGAACATTAATGCCATCTATCAGTGCCCACCAATGCCTCCTATCAGTTTTCATCAGTGCTGTCTATCAGTGCCACATATCAGTGCTCATCAATGCCCCATCAGTGCCTATCAGTGCTGTCTATCAGTGCTAATTAATGCCGCCTATCAGTGCTCATCAATGCCACCTATCAGTATTCATCAGCAGAACTCTGAGCTGAGAGCACCTCTCTCATAGTTGCCTGATGTCAAGGTGTGTTCCCGAGCAGCTCAGTGTGCAGCTGGAAGAGAGGGGCCTGGGAGCAGCAGAGGGAAGCTGAATAGGAGGGGCAACGGGGCGGTAACATATAGAGTAATCAATCCCTGCCTCCTGCAACCGCTGAATGACTGTGGGAGGGAAAGGAGGAGAAGCAGGCATTTAGCGGCTGCAGGAGGGGGGTATTGATTCCACTATATGCCGCCCCTACTATTCAGCTGTACAGGGGGGCCGCCTGGAGCATGGGGCCTGGTCACAAGTGCGACCCTTGTGACCTCTGTAGCTATGCCCCTGAGTTAATGTCCATGCATTAAATGCATTGCAGTGAACAATCCTGGTATAAATGGGTCCTTACTGATAGTGGTTTGTTCTATACCAGAAATGCAAGCCTTTACTGACATCAAACACACTATCAGAATAAAGGGTAAATCCACCCAAAACTAATATTTCATTTTTTTTCAAAAATGCAGAAAAATGAATCCTTATTTCTCTCTAGAACATTTTTTATGAGGTAGCTGCACTTATGCCCTTGTGTATTTATATATTCTGTAGTCGTTATATGAAGTTCTACAATCCCTGTTGGATATCAAAATGAATTTATATTATTAAGAGTGCAGCAGGAGGTACTGGAAAATGCTAAAGTCAGTGTGAACACTGAAAACCTCAAGGGGAAAGAAAAAGTTGGAAATAATGGTACTGAAGTTTTGGAGTATCTGAGGCAAAGCCTAAAACCAAAATATTCCTTTGGATTAATTGGCCTTTAAAGAGCTGACTTGCTTTTTCGTTTTTCAAGTAACCTGATCTGGCAATTGTAACGATCAAACACTCCCTGATATGCAATGGGGTTGTTTTACTAAAACTGGAGAGTGCAAAATCTGGTGCAGTTCTGCAGAACAATCAGTTTGCATTTTTTTTTTTTTTTGTTAAAGCTTAATTGAACAAGCTGAAGTGAACCCCCATGTGTCACTATTCATTACATTCTCTACCCTGGTTGGTTTAATATTATACCAAAACTATAATAATACAGCATTACAATTTAGGACCAAAAGATTTACAGTTTAGGATTAATGAAACATAAGATAAACCACAACAATAATAATAATAACAGCAATGTATTATTTTGAAATTTTGTAAATTGCAAAAAAAATCTTCTTACCTTCCAACCTCATGCCTACATTCAGACACTTTTGGAAACGACAGTACGGACACCTTTTCCTTTGTGTTTTGTCTATTTTACAGCTCTGGTTCTCTGTGCATGTATATCGCTTGTTATTTTGGACTGTCCTCTTGAAGAAGCCCTAATGAGCAGACAAATCTATCAATAAAGATATTCATGAATAAAATGGTTTATGACTTTTTTTGAACCCCCACGATGCACAAAGGCCCACACTGAAAACTATTTACTGTAGCTTTGAAGCACCGACAATATCTTTCTACCAGTAAAAGATATTGAAATTGATTTACTAAAAGAAAAAAGCATATTTACATTGTAACATACAGGTCCCTTAGCATTGTAAAGAGGTGTAGTTGTATTTGCTTCAATGCAATCAAAAAGTGTGTGTTAAATTCCCCTTGCTCGTGATCAAAGCTACATAATTTTTAGTAAGCGAATGAACACATATTTTGCAACGTCAACTTTTTTTTTTGCTAAATGAGCATCCTTTACACATTTAGTGAATAAACCCTATTGGATTATTTAGGCACTCAATACTGTTTCTGGCATAACCCAAGGTACAAAACTTTTCTTGGGTGGCTTCCATAGTGAAATTCTCACGGAGGAACAAGTCCATCAACTTGGTGAATAGTCTGAAA
Organism: Glandirana rugosa; assembly: GCA_018402905.1. Lineage (NCBI taxonomy): Eukaryota > Metazoa > Chordata > Amphibia > Anura > Ranidae > Glandirana > Glandirana rugosa. The sequence continues at coordinate 100,763 of BLSH010176956.1, read as the reverse complement.
CAATGGCGGAAATACATAGTATGTTTCATCTCTTTGTTTCCCCACGTTTTACAATAGAACATATACTCATGGCAATAAGATTCAGTAAATATCACACAGATATAACACTAATATGTTTTATCTCTCAGAACTTTCACCATTTTTGTTGCCTATCTCCAGACTCATATTTTTTGCATACTACTGTGCAACATTTTAGACAGGTATGAAAAAATGCTGTAAATTAAAATGCTTTCAGAAATAGAGGTATTAATAGTTTATTTTTATCAGTTAACAAAATGGAAAGTAAATGAACAGAAGAAAAATCCAAATCAAATCAGTATTTGGTGTGACCACTCTTTGCCTTCCAAATAGCATCAATTCTTCTAGATTGTTTGAAGAAAATTGGCAGGTAGGTCATTTCAAACATCTTAGACAACTAACCACAGATCTTCAGTAGATGTAGAGAGACTTAATGTTGAAATCAAAGCTCTGTGGGGGCCAAACAGAGCCGGCATTACCATGGGTCCTGGTGGGACCACTGGTCCCAGGCGGCATTCTGGGTGGGGCAGCTGCAGCAACAGGGGCAGACTATTACTCTTCCCTGGAGAGTGCAGTGTAAGGAATAAATCTAGGATCACTAAAGTGCAGCCTGTGATGGGGGGCGGGCGCATTGTTATTGACGACTCCCTCCCTCTAGTGCAGTGTCATCCGTGCATATCATCCTGCTGGGGAGCAGAGCGGGGTAGACAGGAGGGTAATGTGGGAAGAGGGTGTAGTTTGCTGGGTAAAACCATGCCCAGCACAGAAAACAGAGAGTGGCTTTGTCCCTGCATGTAGCCTAGATTGTAGCTTACTACACCCGCCCCCTGCCTGCACTGTGCACTGTGCTACTAGTCTCTCAGCAAAAATAGAGTGGAACAGGCGGGGCACATGAGCTTGGGAAAGCATCGGCTATTAGTGCTTTTTTGAGTGGTTTTAGATGCATTCAACTTTCCTGCTCCTCTGATCGCCTTCTCCCTCCACTCTCCATTAATTTCTATCACTCTTCCTACTTTTTCTTTCACAGTGTCCCGATGTCCGTGTGACATCACCAGCCCTGTCCCCTAGCCTCCTTTTTTTTCCTCTCCCTGCTCTGGACAATGTGGAACCCCCATTCAATGTTTGTGTAGTGACCCCTCCTCCTGTGCCCTTTCCCTCTGACCCCTTCCTCTCCAGCCCTACTGCCAAGCTGAGTGGTGCTCTCTCCTCTGTGTCTGTGCTGTTAAGGCTGCCACTAACTAATCAGCTGACAGGTAATACACTTTCAAGCTTCATATCCCTGATATAGCTGTGAAGACAGTTCTTTCACATTCTATTCATAGTAAAGGCACATTTACAAGAGGTGCAAATGTGTCTTCCACGCACGGCTGTCTTTTATCAGCACAGTTTTATAGGTGTTGTGCACATCCCCGTGCCAGCACCCCATTATTTTCTATTGGGACATGAGGCTGCATGAACACAGGCACTGTAACCTAATATGACATGCAGGTGCAGGCTCCAATAGAAATGAATGGGATGCTGGCACAGGGATGCACGCAATACCCGTGCACCCTCGTGCTGATAAAAGAGAGCCCTGCACAAAACACACATGTCTGCACCACGTGTTTGGGAAATCACCATCTGTTTTTCTGTGCATGGGGGTGCCATTTAGAGTTAATGGCACCCCCACGTGTTTTCTTAAAGCAGCAAGTTTTTTTATGCAGGTGTGAGAACGTGTGCAATTTATATGCATTAACTCCGGCACCCGCACTAATGTGAACCTAGCCAAATTTTTGGTGGACATGATTTTTTTTTTGGGGGGGGGGGAGGGGCAGCATTTCATGCTTGGACCCAGGAAGCACAATGTCTTGGGCCAGCCCTGGGCCCAAACCATCACTTCCAGGACTCTTTGTTCTTCTTTACACTGAAGATAGTATTTAATTATGTTTGTTTGGGATCATAGTCCTGAGGCAGAATAAATTTGGGGCCTATCACATGCCTCCCTGATGGATGGCATGATGGATAAGTGCCTGCCTGTATTTCTCAGTGCTGAGGACACTATTGATTCCGACCAAATCTCCAAATCTGTTTGCGGAAATGCAGCTCCAAAGTTTCAAGGAACCTCCACCATGCTGCCTGCAGACACTCATTAGTGTAACGCTCTCCAGCTCTTCAGAATAAAACTGCCTCCTGCTGCAGCCAAATATTTAAAATTTGGACTCATCAGTCCAGAGCACCTGCTACCATTTTTCTGCACCCCCGTTGCTATATTTGTATGCATAGTTGAGTCACTTAGCCTTGTTTCCACATCTGAGGTATGGCTTTTTGGCGGAAATTCTTCCATCAGGACCACTTATGGCCAGACTTTTCTGGACAATACTTGGATGTACCTGGGTCCCACTTGTTTCTACAAGTTATGTGCTGATGGCACTGCTGGACATTCCATGATTACTTCCAATATGGGAAGTAATCATGATGTGTCTTTCCTTGGCTAACCACTGCGTCTATGGTCCTCAACGTTGCTTGTTTCTTTGTGCTTCTTCAAAAGAGCTTGAACAGCACATCTTGAAACCCCAGTCGGCTTTGGAATCTTTTCCTGGGAGAGACCTTGCTGATGTAGTATAACTACCTTGTGTCTTGTTGTTTTCAGCCTTGCCATGGTGTATGACCTGTGACATATCTTCCACAACCTCTCCTTAGTAAGGCTGCTCCTCACTCGATTTTTAGCCTCCTACACAAAAGTTTCTGTTTCAGATAATGGCAGTGTTTAAACCTATATATGAAATTGATGAATATTAGCACCTGCTATATATATAATTGGTTAATCATACATCTGACTCTAATCCTACAAAATCCCTGACACTTGTGCAAGTGTACAAAGTGTAAGAATTGATGCTGATTCAAAGCCAAAACTTAGTCACACCAAATATTGATTTGATTTAGATTTTTCTTCTGTTCACTCATGTTGCATTTTGTAAATTGATAAAAATAAACAATAAAATATATATTTTTAAAAGCATTTTTACTTCACAGCATTTCTTTACACCTTTGGGATGGTACTATGAAGATCTGTTTTAATCACTTGTAAAGATTTTTCTCCAAAATGATCATGTTCCCTACCTTAACCTAGTAGACCTTGTCCTTCCCATCAATTTTGATTTGATTTTTCTTAACTTTCATTAATAGAGATACTGTAACTTAAAGAATGATAACTTAAATAAAGAAACACAGCACAACTCAACAATGAAATGGCTAAAAAAACTTTGAATAACAAGGACATTGAAATGAATTAAATTTCAGCCTCAAAAGTTTACAATTGAGAAAGGTAATTAATAAATGTACCCAATCGAAAAGCTGCCCACAAAAGTCAAACTGATGGTGAAAACAACAATTCCACACACTGGGGGTAATATACTCTAGTTCCAAAATGTGCTCCTGAAGTGGAGGAAAATAGCTCCCAATTAAGGGCAATTAAGACTTCAACTCTGGGAAACTGAGAGCACATGCAAACAGAACCGAGCGCTATTGCCGGGAAGATGCACCTGTCAACTCACATATGCAAACAGCGGCCGTCAATAGGATTCGAACGTGCAAAAAGCAAAGTCCACCATTTAAAGCTTGTATGCAAGTTCCTTGCCATAAAAAGTGTATGATGACCTGGGTACTGCCCTAGGGGACATGTCTCAATAGAATTTTTTTTTTAAAGATCGTTTTTAAAGGAGCAGTGATTTTAATAATGATTAAAGTAAAAATAAATGAAATATTCCTTAAAATATCATGCCTGGGGGTCCCCTTAGTCTGCCTGTAAAGGGGCACATCTCTGTGATGTTTAGAACAGTAAAACAGCAAAATGACATTTCTAAAGGAAAAAAAGGGATTTTATTAAAACTTACCGTAAAATCCTTTTCTCTGAGTTCACTGACAGACACAGCCCTTCATTTGACAAGTGGGGTTTATGCACATCCTACCAGGAGTAGATTAGGCAAATAGAAAGAAAGCAAGCTGACCCCTCCCAGGGGGCCATCCTCACTCTAGCATATAACCCCCCTGCTCTGTACAGCATATCAGTTTGTAACAAGCCGTACAAACGCAACACAGAGGGGTGGGTGCTGCGTTTGTCAGTGAACTCAGAGAAAAGGATTTTACGGTAAGTTTTAATAATAATATAATAATCTCTTTTTCTCTTACATTCACTGACAGACGCAGCCCTTCATTTGACAAGTAGGGATGTCCCAAAGCTGTGTCAGGCAAGAGGGGTGGGTAAACAACAACAACTGTACCCAACAGAATCCTCTCAGGAGGCGCCAGCCATGCCTACACCGCCGCCTGCAAAACTTTGCGGCCAAAGACAGCATCCGCGGATGCTGAAATATCCACTTTGTAAAACTTAGTAAATGTGTGCACTGAGGCCCAAGTAGCCACCTTGCACCGAAACTTGGTGTCTGAAAGCCCAGGAAGTGCTAACTGCCCTGGTGGAATGAGCCGTGACTGGAAAAGGGGTTACTTTGCCCCAAACAGTATACGCCTGAGTCACGGTCTGTCTGGTCCAACGGGAAACAGTAGTCAACGAGGCCGCTAATCCTTTGCGCGGACCATCCGTCAGCACAAACAACGCATCAGACTTTCGAAAGGAAGCTGTAGCCGCCAAGTACACCTGCAAAGCCCTCACGACATCCAAAGAACGTAACTCAAATTCCTTGGGATGCGACGTGTGCGGACATAATGAAGGGAGAACAACATCCTCATTAATGTGAAAAGAGAAAACCACCTTCGGTAGAAACGAAGGGGAAGGTCGCAAGACCGCCTTGTCCTTATGAAGGACCAAGTAAGGAGACTTACAGGACAACGCTGCCAACTCAGACACCCACCAAGCGGATGTGATGGCCACGAAGAAGGCCACTTTTTGCGACAGCAATTGTAGGGGAATATCCCTGATTTTCTCATATGGCAGTTTCTGCAGTACAGAAAGTACCAAATTCAAATCCCACTGCGCCAAAGGCGACCGTATCTGAGGAGCCACATGGCGTACACCCTGTACAAATGTACGTATCAATGAATGTGACGCCAAAGGACGTTGAAAGAGAATCGCCAGAGCCGAAATCTGACCCTTGAGAGTACTCAATGCCAATTTGTTATCCAGGCACTGCTGCAAAAAAGCCAGCACCTGGGACACAACGTAAGAGCGGGGGTTCTGACCCCCCACCTCGCACCAGGCAATATAGGCCTTTCAGGTACGATAATAAATCTTGTGCGAAGTACACTTGCGTGCCTTAAGCATGGTAGGGATCACGGAGTCAGAGACACCCCTATCCCTCAGCACCTGGGACTCAATAGCCAAGCCTTCAAAGCCAGCGAGGGTAAAGCAGGGTGCAGGATGGGTCCCTGTGACAGCAGATCTTCTCACAGCGGCAGGCGACAGGGAACATTTGTCACCATCCGCACCACGTCGGCGAACCAAGGGCACCGAGGCCAATCTGGAGCTACCAGGATTGTCTGGATTCCCTCCGCTTCTACCCTGCGCAGTAGCCGTGGTAGAAGTTTGATGGGAGGGAAGGCGTACAGGAGCCGATACCGACCCCAAGGCGAGCTCCTCGTTCCGCCCTGATGGTTCACGTACGCCACAGCCGTGGCGTTGTACGACTGATCCCGAAGCCACCAGGTCAACGATCCTCTGGTCTGATGATCCAATCTGATTAGCTGGTCCAGGGACAGCGGAGACTTGTCCCACCGTGACAGAATCGCTCGCTGTAGGAGCCCACTGTGACTCTGGGCATAAGGTATCGCCTCGAAGGCTGAGACCATGAGCCCCAACACCCGCATACAGAAACGTAAGGAGGACCACTGGCGTGACAGCAGGGTTCGCACCGCTGCTTGCAGTGTTAGTAACTTGGCTGGAGGTAAGAACACCTTCGTCTGCTCCATGTCCAGAATCAGACACAGATATTCCAGTCGACAGGACGGGGTCAACGTCGACTTCTGCAGGTTGATCAGCCAGCCGAAGTCTTTCAACGAGGCCATGGTGATAGCCACGTTCTCCTCCAGGGCCGAAGCAGACTCCGCTCGCAGGAGTAAGTCATTGAGGTATGCTACCACCGCAATGCCTCTCTGCCTCAATAGCGCCAGCACCGGGGCCACCGGTTTTGTGAACACCCGAGGAGCCGAGACAAGACCGAAGGGAAGTGCCACAAATTGGTAATGTAGATCTCCCACCGCAAAACGCAGGCAACGCTGGTGTCGGAGACAAATGGGAACATGGAGGTACGCGTCCCTGATATCCAGAGATGCCATGAAGTCCCCTTGGTGCAGGGTGGCCACGAACGAACGGACAAATTCCATCCTGAATTTTCGCGCCTTCACAAAGTGGTTTAGCACTTTTAAGTCCAGAACTGGCCTGACTCCACTCTTTTTGGGTACCACAAAGAGATTTGAATAGAAGCCGCAGAACCTTTCCAGCGGAGGTACCGGCACAATGACCCCTTGCTCAGAGAGCGCCTGGACAGCCCCTAGGAGAGCCTCTAGATGCCCCTGAGGGAGTCTCAAGTTCAATGGGAAGAACCTGTCTGGGGGTAGAGTGCTGAACTCTATCCTGTACCCAGAGGACACCACTTCCTGCACCCACTGGTGGGGAATGCGGGCTGTCCACCTGTCTGCGAACCCCAGAAGTCGGCCCCCCACCCTGGAATCTGCAGACTTGCCGGCCCTTAAACTCTTGCCCACTGCGCCGGGCGCACGAGAAAAACTATTCTGACCCGAAGGAAAAGTACTCTTCCCCCCAGTGAAATCCTTAATGATTTCATCCAACTGCGCCCCAAAGAGCCGACCGCCCAGAAAGGGGAGATCCGTGAGGCCCTTCTTAGACGCATGGTCACTCGACCTGATAATGACTGCGAAAACAGACATATTAGACAACATGGGAAGCAGGTCCAGAGCTGCATCACACAGGTACCGAAGACCCTCTAGCAGATGGTCTGCTCGCTGCAACGCCTCAAGCAGCCTCCCGCAGCTCAAGTTGTTTTGCAACTCAGTTGCACACTCAGTAAGAGATTGCGCCGCCATAGCTGACGCCAGAGCCGGTCTCATGGCTGATCCTGCCAACAAGAAAAGTGCTTTGGACACTGCCTCCGTCCGCCTATCCTTAAAGGAGAGGGACCCCTCCAAGGGAATGGTCGTTGCCTTATTCAGGCGAGCCACCGGAGGGTCCACCGCGGGGGATGCCCACTTCTTCACAAAACTATCCTCAAACGGGTAGCGTATAGCGAAGCGCTTGGACAGGGATGAAGGAATTCTGCTGACGCTGCCATTCCTTATAGACCAAATGGTCAAAAAATTGATCATGGGGTAAGCCCTAGGGGACCTGGGTTGCCTAGCCGACCCACAAACGTATGCAGTTTCCTGCGACTCCCCTGCTTGGTCCAGTCGCAAAGACGCACGAATATCAGTGATCAGTGCGGTCACCGCATGGCGATCCTAAGGCGCGGGGCGCGGTGCGGGGGAGGGGGGTGGAGGGGAGTGTAGAAGGGGGACGAGAACACCCAGGGGAGACCTGAGCCCTAGAAAAAAACCCCACCGGCCGGCCCATACCGCTAACATTCGCCCAGCCCCCCCTCTGCGCCCCTAGGGGGGAAGAGAGGAGGTCACTCACCAGTCCGACGGGCATAGCGGGTAGCCACCCGGTTGCAGACCTTCCTCCCACTGCCGGAGAGGGATGCTGCAGGCCACAGGCCCCTGGACGCGAACAAGGTCCGGTCACTGGGCGCAAGTGGGGATCACTCACTGGCCAACCGCATGGAACGGGCATGATGCGGTCCTGCCCTAGGGGACATGTATCAATGAACAAAAAGTTTTTAAAACAATCGTTTTTTTAGGAACAGTGATTTTAATAATGCTTAAAGCTAAAAAAAAAAAAAAAAAATGAAAAATTCCTTTAAATATTGTGCCTGGGGTGTCCTTAGTCTGTGTGTAAAAGGGCTCATCTCTGTGAGGTGTAGAACAGAGCCACAGCAAAATTACATTTCCATGGGAAAAATTGTCATTTAAATTTGTGGCTGTAATGTATTGCCAGTTCCCGGTAATATACAAAAATTTGCTGAAAACAAGTGCCCCCCCCCAGTCCAAACCAGGCTCTTCGGGTCTGGTTTGGATATTAAGAGGAACCCCGTGGCAAATTTTATAAAAAATTGACGTGGGGTTCCCCTAAAATCCAAACCAGACCCTTATCCAAGCACCCAGCCCTGGCCGGTTAGGATGGGGGGATGAGCGAGCGCCCCCCCTCCTGAACCGTACCAGGCTACATGCCCCCTGGTGCTTGTGGGGGTCTGCGGGCAGGGGGCTTATCGGAATCTGGAAGCCCCCTTTAATAAGGGGCTCCCCAGATCCTGGCCCCCCCATGTGAATAGGTTTGGGGTACATTGTACCCTACCCATTCACCAAAAAAGGAGTGTAGTGTAAAAAAAACAAGAGGCAGTTTTTGACAAGTCCTATATTTTGTAAAATAGCTTTCTTCTTTCTTCCTCCATCTTCTCCTGGCGCAGTCCTTCTTCTGGTCTTCTGCTTCTTCTTTTAGTCTTCTTGCTTCCTCTCTTTGTCTTCATTCTTCATCTTCATCTTTTTTCTTCTTTCACCGCTGCTGCTCTCTCCGCTGCTGCAGCCCGGCCCCTGTGCGTCTCACAGAATGGGCAGTCTTCACAATGACAGTTATTTTATAAGAAGGGGTGGGGCCACTCGGTGACGTAAATGGGTGACCCGTCCCCTCTGACATCACATGATGTCACAAGGGGGCGGATTCAATCAGTTACGTCACTGGTGGCCCCGCCCCTTCTTATAAAAGTACTGTCATTGTGAAGAACGCCCATTCTGGGGGACACGCAGGGACTGGACTGCAGCAGCGGAGAGAGTGGCGGCAGTGAAAGAAGAAAGAAGATGAAGATGAAGATTGAAGACGAAGAGAGGAAGCAAGAAGATTAAAAGAAGAAGCAGAAGACCAGAAGAAGGACCGAGCCAGGAGAAGATGGAGGAAGAAAAAAGAAAAAGCCATTTTACAAAATAAAGGACTTGTCAAAAACTGCCTCATGTTTTTTTTTACACTACACTCCGTATTGGTGAATGGGTAGGGGTACAATGTACCCCATACCTATTCACATGGGGGGGGTCGGGATCTGGGGGCCCTCTTATTAAAGGGGGCTTCCAGATTCTGATAAGCCCCCTGCCCCCAGACCCGCACAATCACCGGCCAGGGTTGTGGGGATGAGGCCCTTCTCCCTATCAACATGGGGACAAGGTGCTTTGGGGGCAACCTCAAAGCATTCTCCCCATGTTGAGGGCATGGGGCCTGGTATGGTTTGGAGGGGTAGGGCGCTTACTTGTCCCCACCCCCTCCTGCCATGCCAGGGCTGCGTGCTCGGATAAGGGTCTGGATTAGATTTTGGGGGGACACCACGCCATTTTTTAAAAAAATTTGGCACGGGGTTCCCCTTAAAATCAATACCAGACCTGAAGGTATATTTTTGTATATTGTGAAAGAGGATGTTACACCGAGCAAATAGATACCATACATGTTACGGTTGAAAATTGCACAGACTTGCGGAATGGCGACAAACTCCGGTGCTTAAAAATCTCCATAGGTGACATTTTAACATTTTTTACCGGTTACCAGGTTAGAGGTGCAGAGGAGGTCTTTTGCTAGAATTACTGCTCACATTGTCGATAGCGGCGATACCTCACATGTGTGGTTTGAACACCTCTTTCATATGCGGGCGTGAATTTCGTATGCGTTTTCTTTGCTGCGCGAGCTTACGGTTACGATGGCACTTTCATTTTTTTTTTTACATTTTTTTATTTATTTTAGTTTATTTTATTTATTTTTTAACACTGTTTAAAAAAAAATCTGATCACTTTTATTGCTATCACAAGGGATGTAAACATCCCTTGTGATAGTAATATATGGTGACAGATACTCTTTATGGAGGGATGGGGGGTCTTTTAGGCCCCCCATCCCTACTTTGTACTTCACAGTATTCAGATCACCAAAAACGGCGATTCTGAATACTGTCATTTTTAAAAAAACCCGATACATCCACTTAAAGCTGCCATCGTTTATAAAAGGCGATTCGCGTTAAGTGGTTATAAATTATGATGACATGCCCCAGTCAAACAGATGGTGAAAAATTGGGCCTTGGGTGTTGTCGGTGCCAGAACACTGTAACCCCTTGCAGTTACTTTTGTTGGGCGCAGGAACGGGCCCTGCTGTTGTAAATTATTGTAACCACGTAATGCGAATCGCTGTTTATAAATGGTGGCTGCTTTAAGTGGAAGTATCGGGATATAGTCTGCAGCTACAGGCTATACCCTGGTACCGTTTTTTAGAGCAGGGGGCCTGCTATCCGTTGATAACAGCCGATCCGGCTAGGTAGCCGTTCGGTCGTTATCCCAGGCAGCAGGAGGGGACATCCCCCCTCCTACTACCATCCGCCGCTTTTCTCCGGCCTCCCATCCCACCGGGAGACCGGAGCTCCGATCCGGCACGTCCACCAGCTATGTGGAGTCCCTGCAGAAGCTGGAATCAGCTTAGCTCGGGACTCCTTTGTACATTTCTGAAAGCAACGTTACAACTACACTTCCGGTTTACTCGGCGGCTATCGGTGCCGGTTTTAAAAAAATGACAGTATTCAAGATCGCCGTTTTTGGCGATCTAAATACTGTGAAGTGTAAAGGACCCCCCATCCCTCCAGAAAGAGTACCTGTCACCATATATTACTATCACAAGGGATGTTTACATTCCTTGTGATAGCAATAAATGTGATCAGATTTTTTTTTAAAAAGAACAGTGTTAAAAGAAAAAATAAATAAATAAATAAATAAAAAATAATACATTTAAAGTGCCACCATCTCCGCGAGCTCGTGCAGCAAAGAAAACGTATACGTAAGTCGCGGCCGCATATGAAAACGGTGTTCAAACCACACATGTGAGGGATCTCCACGATCCCCAGAGTGTAAGCAATAATTCTAGCAAAAGACCTCCTCTGCACCTCTAACCTGGTAACCGTTAAAAAATTTTAAAGCGTCGCCTATGGAGATTTTTAAGTACCAGAGTTTGTCACCATTCCGCAAGTGTGCACAATTTTCAACCGTAACATGTATGGTATCTATTTACTCGGTGTAGCATCCTCTTTACAAAAAAATGGGCTAACTTTACTGTTGTCTTATTTTTTAAATCAAAAAAGTGATTTTTTTTCCAACAAAATAGCGCTTGAAAGACTGCTGCACAAATACCGTGTGACAAAACGTATTGCAACGATCGCCATTTTATTCTCTAGGGTGTTTGAAAAAAATATATATAATGTTTGGGGGTTCTAAGTAATTTTATATTTTAAAAAATGGATTTTAACTTGTAAAAAACAAATGTAAAAAAGGGCTCTGGGTTTAAGGGGTTAAAAACTGTATATATTTTAAGACACCATGTCAGGTGTACTATATATCGTACGTGCACCCCCGAATATGCTGTGTGTATATATATATATATATATATATTCTTGCACTGCCTAAAAGGACGCTATATACTATATACACTGAATTAGCTGTATATAGTCTACTACACTAAAGGCATTGCATATATATATATGCCTTTAGCCAATCAAAGCTCTCACAGCAGGTCATGTGCATGCTTTGGCCAATCAGCAGGTGGCTTTCCACCACCATTTGAAAACATTATGGAGCGCATGAAGTTGCCACGAACGCCCCAGAATATTCAGGTTTCCCTGAACAAACAAACAGTCAATGTTCTGGTCGAACTCATGTTTGACCCGAATATAAAGCCCATCCCTAATTGTTAGCACACTGACACATGCCCAATAGAAGTACACACCCACCAGTATCTTTCAATCTGTCTCTTCAAATTGATTTCACCTGAGGATCTGCAATACTTAATACTATTGGTTGTGTTAACCATTGGATATGCGCATCAAATCTATAACTACCAGCCAAAATTCAGTGGTTCTCAACCCTGTCCTCGAGTACCCCAAACAGTTGATGTTTTTAGGCTCTCCATTATTTTGCACAGGTGATTTGATCAGTTTCACTGCCTTAGTAATTACCACAGCCGTTTCATCTGAGGGAAATCTGAAAGCATGACCTGTTTGGGGCGTCTTGAGGACTGGAGTTGAGAAACACTGATCCAAGCAACAGTTTTCTAACCAGATGTACCTGTGCAGTGTAAACTCTACAATTTGAAATGTCCAAGTCCCTGGCTGCAATGAGCTTCCAATTTAAAGTCCAAAAATAACTTGCTTACATTACAGACTATTTGGACAGGAGACAAATAAAATACCAGCCTGTCTTTGGATTGTGGTGAGAAATCCACACAGGGAGAACATATAAACTTCAATACAAGCATTAGAATATTGGGGATCTGAACCAGCGACCACTGTGGTGTTATGCAGATTTGCTAGCTACTTAGCTAGTGAGCAGTGAGCTCACTAGCTAGGTGTCTTGTGCATCTCTGTGGTGTGAATCAGTCCTAAGTCCATAGCAATGCTCAGTGTCACATATTATATACAATATATTGTCCTAAGTATTGGGACACCTGCCTTTACACACACATGAACTATAATGGAAGCCCAGGGTTCAGTATAAAGTTGGGCCACCCTTTGCAGTTATAACAGCTTCAACTTTTCTGGGAAGGCTGTCCACAAGGTTTAGTGGTGTGTCTATGGGAATGTTTGACCATTCTTCCAGAAGCCCATTAGTGAGGTCAGGCACTAATGTTGGACGAGAAGGCCTGGCTCCAGGCCCCGCTCTAATTCATCCTAAAGGTGTTCTATCGGGTTAAGGTCAGGACTCTGTGCAGGCCAGTCAAGTTCCCCCCAACTCGCTCATCCATGTCTTTATGGACCTTGCTTTGTGCACTGGTCCAAATCATTTGGTGGAGGGGGGATTATGGTGTGGGGTTTTATATCAGGGGTTGGGCTTGGCCCATTAGTTCCAGTGAAGGGAACTCTTAAGGCATCTGCATACCAAGACATTTTGGACAATTTCATGCTCCCAACTTTGTGGGAACAGTTTGTGGATGGCCCCTTCCTGTTCCAACATGACTGCACACCAGTGCACAAAGCAAGGTCCATAAAGACATAGATGAGTGAGTTTGGGGTGGAGGAACTTGATTGGCCTGGACAGAGTCCTGACCTAAACCCCAGAGAACACCTTTTGGCCGAATTAGAGCAGAGACTGCGAGCCAGGTATTCTCGTCCACATCAGTGCCTGACCTCATAAATGTGGTTCTGGAAGATTGGTCAAACATTCCCATAGACACGCTCCTAAACCTTGTGGACAGCCTTCCCAGAACAGTTGAAGCTGTTATAGCTGTAAGGGGTGGGCCAATTCAATATTGAACTCTACGGACTAAGACTGGGATGCCATTAAAATTCATGTGCGTGTAAAGGCAGGTGTCCCAATACTTTTGCCTAGCTAGTGTATCTGCCAAGATTTTCATTGGTGGTGGAACCCTCCTACACATAAATACTACATTTAGACATCATTTAGGTAAGGCCCTGTGTCAGGAGTTATATTTAGAGTTGAGCGAACACCTGGAAGTTCGGGTTCTGCTGGTCCGTCCGAACTTCGTGACAAAGTCCGGGTCCGGGTCCGGACGGAACCCGAACGATCGCACGGACAACGAACCCCATTGAAATCAATGGGGACCCGAACTTTTAGGCACAAAAATGGCTGTAGGAAAGTCCTGGAAAGCCCCAGAGGGCTGCAAAAGGAAGTAAAATGGGGGTAAGGGTAGGGCAAGTGCCCTACAAAAAAATGGGGACAGGGAAATAACTGTAAATATTTTTTAAAAAATAAAAACATAAAAAAAGCAAAAATGGAGGTGAATGTGGATCATCTTCAAACTGTGTCTGAAAAGTATTAATTAACGGTAGAAGCCATATAACTGTTCTAAAATCATCTTCAAACTAGGGCAAGTGCCCTACAAATAAATGGGGATAGGGAAAAACGGGATCAAACTTCTACTAAAATCTTGTCAATA
>BLSH010176956.1:66005-81374 GCA_018402905.1 Glandirana rugosa | reverse complement strand
GGGGTTTTTTACACTATACACATGGTTGTAGTCTTTATTTTTACATTAAGGGTTTTTAGTCCTATTGTAATGATAAGATGCGAATACGTCGTTCTTGGTGGTTTATAGTGACTTATTTAGTTCTTCCTATTGGGGACTAATTACATTAAGGATATATAAGGTTCTTTACGTTATAGACACATAAATACACATCCTCGTGAGACGGATGGTAACGGGTCCAGGATTCAAGCTTAGGGTTGGTACGGTGAAGTACATCTCTACAACAAACAAGAGAGAAACAAAAATTTATATTGATCACAACTCGCTTGCCCGAACGATTTTTGAAATGTCCGGGTCCGGGTCCGTGCCACGGACACCCTAAAGTTCGGTACGGACCCGAACGTTACAGTCCGGGTTCGCTCAACACTAGTTATATTTAAAAACAAAGAGAGAACAAACAACATCTCTACATGAAGTGGCATGGTTGGGATTCGAACTTAGGACCTGGGCAATGGTAGGCAGAGTGCTCCTACACATAAATACACAGATATTGCATTTCTTGGAATATATAGGAATTACATTAATCAGGGGTTATCCTTCTTGATTTATTCAGTGATATTTGGTGGTTCTTGCTGCATAAGCGTAGAATAGTAATGTTATCCTGATTTTTGGGAATTACATTTTTATTTCTGATGTTGGTACACATATCACATTTTTTGGGGGCTCAAATTAGGATCATTTAGAAAGAATAAAAAATAAAAAAATGGGACTAATTTTAAATTTCCATAAGCAATGGTATTGTGTGAGTTTGGGGAAATATTTTTGTGAGATAGATATCAACAAGTGAAAGTGACAGAGAAAAAAAATATTTTACCAAAACATGAAGAGATTACACATTCTACCATTCTTAAAAAACAAAATAAATTATCAAAATTGCAACATTGTTGCAAGGACAATTTCTTTGAGAGGAAGATACATTTCATCTCAACATGAAAAGGATTTATTTGGGAAAGTTACAATTGTGCCATTACAATGAATGGCTGAAAGCTGCATTGGGCTACATAGCTCCAACTTTTACTTCCAAAAAACTCTCTTTAAAACAGTGCTCATTTTGGTATTTCCTATAGCACCCTGTAATTACTCCATGTGGGTAAAATTTAGAGCAGTTTCGGGTCTGAGTATGCTCACTTGTGCTCAGCTGTGCTGTGCACTTAATTTTAAAAAGATGCAAAAGTCTTCTCAGACTTTTTAAGATATTTCAGTATAGAAATCACTTTTTCACACAGTTTAAAAGTAGACTATCTTTAAACAATATACTGCATATTTTAGTACAATTTAAGTGATTATATCTTGCTCTAAACATTATTTCCATGTGCCCTTCTCCAGGTCCTAGCGTAAGGATTTGGAAGCTATCTGTTGCCTGGGAGCTATAGTAAATTTGAGTTTGGGAGTATTTCTGCTCCAGAGCTATTGTGAATACCGTTTTATCTCTATTTAGCTCCATTTGCCATTTTTTTAGAGCTAAATAGCTCTCAGGAGCAAATTTGCTCCACTGAGCGCTATAGTGAATAAGACCCTATGTAATGTCTATCTCATTAAGGTAACAGTAATATAATAAGGTATGCATTTTGATTCAATAAAGATAGCAATCAATATTTTAAAAGAAGCACAATAATAATTTCATTACTTCAGGATCAGCATGTCATATTTCATTGCACTAAGGAGATTCATTTAGGAGTTTGTACAGCATGATAATTACATGATCTCATCTATTTTGATTTATAACATAAAAAGAAAAAAATGGGGGAGCACATTTTTAAGATATAACTTCAAATAAATATCTTTAAAGTAAAGAAATATTAAATAAAATTAAAACTGAAATTATACAAATTTTCAGTAAACAACTATGATATGAGACATGCATTGGAATCAATTGAAAGTCAGTTGACGGAAATAAATTGGCTTCAAATGCTGTTTCTGGCATCTCAACTAATTATTAAATACATTTAATATTATACTGTAGGGTTTACTGTCACATGAGCATCTACTGTTTGTGTCTATAGATCTTCCTAACTGAAAATCACATTATGCATGTAGTTAACTGATTCAACGTAAAAAAAGGAGTACATATTTTCTGATAAAAATCATCTCCTTGTGATAGACACACACATACTCTTATGCATCTAGGGTAGATTAATACCTACTGAATATCTATTGAAATTAAGACTGGTTGAAGCAGCTCAACAAGTGGTATTGCTAGTGTACTGCCGAAGTCAATTGAAGCTGTTGCTAAGGATTAGGGGTGGGCCCGCGGTTCGAGTTGAACGTAAGTTTGACTCGAACATCGGGCATTCATCCGTTCATCGAATTTAGAACAATATGGGGCATTCGCGGCGTTTTCGCCACCGCGGATTTCACCATAATGCATTGCTGCAGACGGCACGCACAGCTCCTCCTCCATGAGAGGGCTGCCACCATCTGCAATGGCTTTGTTTTGACATTTTATTTATAGTGCAGGGTGGGGCCACCGGGTGACGTATGGGTGGCCCCACCCTCTTCTGACGTCAGAGGGGCGGGTCACTCAATTACGTCACTGAGTGGCCCTGCCCTTCACTATATATAAAACGTCAAAACAAACAGAGCTCAGTCAGCGGGAGCCCATCCATGGAGGAGGAGCTGTTTGTTTTTTTGGGTTTTTTTTCGGGTCTGTCGCTCACCGTGATTGACGATGGATTACAACGGGGGACACTTATTTTTATTTTTTAATAAAGGACTTGTCCCTTATTGTCTACTGTGGTTTTTTTCTTTTTTTTGACACCTTTGGTGAAGTAGTAGGGGTATGATGTACCCAATACTAATTCAAATAGAGGGCTTCCAGAATCTGATAAGCCCCCCACCCACACACCCCCACAACCACAGCCTAGGGTTGTGGGGAAGAGGCTCTTGTCCCCATCAACATGGTGACAAGGTGCTTTGGGGTGGGAGGCACAGAGCCCCCCCTGCCCCAAAGCACCCATACTCCCCATGTTGAGGGCATGTAGCCTGGTATGGTTCAGAAGGGGGGGAGCTCACTCGTCCCCCCCTATCCTGGCCGGCCAGGCTGCATGCTCGGATAAGGGTCTGGTTTGGATTTTAAGAGGGACCCCATGTCAATTATTTTTTTAATTTTGGTGCGGGGTTCCTCTTACAATCCAAACCAGACCCGGAGAGCCTGGTTTGGACTGGGGGGGCCCCACGCAATTTTTTTCAGTAATTTTTCTATGTTATTTTTTTATATTGCTGGTAGTCGGCAATATACATTACAGCCGCAATAATAAATGACAATGTTTTTATTCACAAATGTCATTTTGCTCTAGCTATGTTCTAAACATCACAGAGGTGCGCCCTTGTACAGGCAGACTAAGGGGACCCCCATGCACATTATTTAAAGGAATATTTCATTTTTATTGTTTCACTTTAAGCATTATTAAAATCACTGCTCCTGAAAAAACTATTGAATTAAAAACTTTTTTTTGCATTGATACAGGTCCCCTAGGGCAGGACCCAGGTCCCCTTTTTAGAGCAATATCTTGCATATAAACCTTTAAAATGAGCACTTTTGATTTTTTATGTTCGGGTCCCATAGACTTTAACAGTGTTCGAATGTTAAAACAAATTTTTTGACTGTTCGCATGTTCTGGTGTGAACTGAACCGGGTGTTCGGCCCACTCCTACTAAGGATCAAACAAAGGTCAGTAGTCCTATAGGCACTGACCAAAGTTATAAATTGTGTATTATGATTCAGGGGAAGGACTTTTTGACAGAGATCTGCAGTTATCTAATTAACATGAACCATACACAACCAGAACACAAAGACAAATTCAATACTCAATACTCAAATTTAATACTAACAATTCAGACATGCTATTACTTTACTTTACAATAACATTGCTGCATACCTAGTCACTGTTACGTAGTCATTATCAATGTGAGCCCACAAACATCTGCAGATTGAGCATTTTGTACGAACCTTTAAGTAATTGACCTTCATTAGATCAAAATCAAACTATTAATCTTAGAGGCTAACCCCGAAAACATACAAGGCTAACATTAAATCCATCAGTGAAACTTCTCACATAAGCAAGAAAAGTAAACAACCCCTAGTAAATGAATATAAAAATCAGTGAATAAACTTATACATATATTGAATATTGTGAATAATTCAAATATCCAGCCCACATTTAAAAGTCCAACACCAATGTGAATATATATATATATAGTCTTCTTAATCCACTCATGCACAAGCTGACAAATGTTTCCTTTTTTCACTAGAATGAGTAAAACCAGCCAAATGTAACCCACTACCATCTATATGGACCTACAATCACCAATATTTTTTGTCAGACTTGCCAGACTCTCTCAAGTATTGCAAAACAGGTTTAAACCATCCCAAGGACAAGCTCAACCCCACATCTGTTAGATCCTTTCTGCAGATATTGTTTACATTACCAGTCAAATAAATCAAGCTCCCCAGAAAGTATCCAAATAAAGCAGAAAAATACACATAGCGTAAAACCATCAAATGCTTTGTTGTTCATACTTGTTTTTTAAAACAAATAAATATATTCACAAGGACACATTAAAAAAAAAAACTTCCCAATTGCTCAGCGCGGTGACCCACTAAGCCTCCTAGTGCTCTAGCTCTAATCTCCCACACAGGCGGCCGTGTTGTATGTAAAGCGCTTTTGACAGATCGCCGGCTTACTGGAAGATTCTGTCGAGTTACTATATGGGGCTAAATTAAATATTAAAGGGAAACTGCATTTTGCTTAATGCAAACCCAAATACATATTTTACTTTAATATAAATTGATAGGCTAATTATGGTCCAGCCTTCAGCCTATAAGCAAGCAATCTAGCAAATTTAAAAAACTAGCATTCACCAGTAAAGTATGCTAGTGCACAATGCTGCAAAGCTGAGTGGCCACAAAGACCTATGACTTTTCCTGCATGGACCAACTGAGCGGCTGAACTCAGTTGTTATTTTACCTGATTCCCTAACTGCACAAGCTATTTTTTTTAGCCTTTTCAAATTTTTTAATTATAGAAGAGCACATATTCAGTACATCAGTAGAAGTTGGCATAATGAATGTGATATACGAATACAATAAACATGTTCATTCAGATCAACAAAGCTGTGGTTTTGCAGTAAACAGAGGTCCTAGAGAGATGCAGTCATAATAAGTATTTATTATGTGTGACGTTACAAAGTGAACAGTGTTACGTATTTGTAAAAAATAATATTCTCCTCAAACAATGGGGGTATTTGCCTAAAAGGTGGCAGTGTCTTGTGTTCCTCCTAATATTTATCAAGACTCAAATGCCATTCCTAATAAGATGGATTTTAAATGATAATAATTCAGAGAACATAAAGGCAGTACTATACAATGCACTCAAATCTTTGTGGTTTATTAAAGGAGCCAACGTATATGTAAATATCCTACTAACCAAAAATCAATACATCTGTTTACCCTCTGATTTGGAAAAACTTTCTTGTGATGGAGGTGGCCATTGCTACTTCTCAAATACTAATTTCTTTGCTGTCGTCTTTACCAACTTGCTTTAATACTTTGTGTCTTTTTCCTGAAACAAGCTTGTGAATAAGATGACTGACTTTACAAATATACATCATTTAGCATTATTGTTCCTGGTCAGTGGCTCAAAAACCTTATCAAAATCAGTCTGTCAGCCTGCATTGACTGCCCCCAGGCATACCTGTCCTTAATTTATCAGTTGCTATATATGCTACAGCTTGTAGGCTCTCATCGACTAGAGTTAAAACTAAAATGAAAACTTAAGTTTTTAATGTAAATTGTTTTTTTTTTGTTTTTTTTGCTGACTAGCTGGTTAGTGTGCTGGGAAATACATTTTGTGCACCTTACTCTAAAAGCTAGTTATACATTGAAGTAGTTGACATTTTTGTTTAGCATGCAGGTAAGGATGTCTAACTTTACAGGTATGCATGCTGCATAATTTTATCAGGGCATTGGCTCAAACCTTATTGAACCCAGTTTGGCAGGGTCCTAGTCAAGACAACCAGCATCTTTAGAAGGGTATTGGCAATGGAAGCATCCATGTGCCTCTCACGAATGGTTTGCTTTAAAACAAATCTGTCACTAGAAAAAAAAAACAGCTGTCAGGTATAAGGTGCAAAGTTCTGTATTATATCCCTTTTCCAGGGGAACAACTGTCCTTCACAAAAACAATGATAGTAGGCTGTATATGTATGTCAATTCACCAAGGTTGCCCTTTGTTTCATCAACATAGTTCAATAAAGCTACGTGTACACAAAAGAGAAAACAGAAAAGGCACCCAGAGGAGTATCGAATTGAAAATAGGTAGTATTAAACATACTTATCTGTAGCATATGGTTAGACAACGGTATATGAACCATTGTGGCTTAAAACCAATCCATCCGTATTCCCATTGGATAATGTTTTCATCATCGCAGGTCACTGTCACAATTTTAGGATCTCACATAGAGTTCATCCCAGTGAGTAGAATCTATAGACATTATGGGGTTGATTTACTAAAGGCAAATAGAATGTGCACTTTGCAAAGTGCAGTTGCCCTCTGCAAGTGCAGTTGGTCCAGAGCTTAGTAAAGAGGTAAGGCTTCACTTTGCAAAGAATACCCAATCACCTGCAAGGAAAATAAAATATGACAACATTTTTGCTTGCACATGATTGGATGATGGAAGTCAGCAGAGTTTCTGTCATTTACTAAGCTCTGGAGCAGCTGCTCTTGCAGAGGGCAACTGCACTTTGCAAAGTGCACAGTCTTTTTCCCTTTAGTAAATCGACCCCAAAGAATGCTGTTCTAAGACTATCTGCAAAATTTCAGTCGATGTGGTGCCCAGGCTGTGCATATACCAAAGAAGACTAGCTCTGTGTTTTAAGTCCATGTGGCTATCACTTGATCTCTTGAACTCAATGTTTTTGATGAGGGAGATGTTTTGTTTCTGATGAGTGAATGGACGTCCATTCTGAATCACATTGAACCTTTTTCAATAAATGTAATGTTTTATGCTGCATGTCCATGTATTGTTTTTCAAGTGCAGTCTGTGGTGTACTTTTGCATCGATAACATTGATCTCAAGAGACTTAGTGATAAACACAGAGCTATTTTGTCATAGTGTGTATATATGCAGCCCAACTGATATCATAGTGAATCCTATGATATCGGAAGATACTCTTGGAGGATAACATTCTTATGCCTGTAGATGAACCCTTTTGGGTTGATTAATTAAAATCGGAGAGTGCAAAATCTGATGCAACAGTGTATGGCAGCCAATCAGCTTCTAACATCAGCTTGTTAAATTAGGCTTTAAAGGATAAGCTCACCTTTGGGAACATGTTGCATGTTCCTACCATTTTTAGGGTGGAACTTGTAGCATGTTCCCACTGCTGCAGCTTTTCCCTGACCCACCACCTCTAGTGTGCATATATGGAAGGAGCGCCAGACTAAAAAATAAGTGCAGTCTGTGGAGTCCTTTTGCATGGATAACATTGATCTCAAAAAACTTAGTGATAAACACAGAGCTATTTTGTCATGGTGTGTATATATACACCCCAACTGATATCATAGTGAATCCTATGATATCGGAAGATACTCTTGGAGGATAACATTCTTATGCCTGTAGATGAACCCTTTTGGGTTGATTTATTAAAATCTGCTGCAGCTTTTCCCTGACCCACCACCTCTAGTGTGCATATATGGAAGGAGCGCCAGACTAAAAAGTCCAAATTAATTAATTTATGTTGTGTTAAAAGACAGCCAACACATTTCAGGAGCCAAAGGAACACCCCCTTTATTAGGGCTACAATAAAACACAATATAATGTAAAAATAATTGTGACTGATAAAATCATGATCCTAACAATCGTAAAACATCCCGGATAACATACATATGCTTGTGCGTACAGATATGTGCATCCAAACATGCATACATGCAATGAAATGAAGATGTAGAAATGAGAAAATGACAGATATTAAAGTGGTTGTAAAGGCAGAAGGTTTTTTTTATCTTAACCCATTCTATTCAATAACATAAAAAGCCTTCTGTGTGCAGCACCCCCTAATACTTACTCGGGCCCCATCTCTATCCAGTGATATACACAAAACCCTTGGCCTTCTGGGACTCTCGCTCCTAAATGGATGAGACACATCAGTGGCGCCATTGGCTCCCACTGCTGTCAATCAAAGTCAGTTATAATATCAGGAGAGAGAGGGGTGAGGCCAAACCGCAGCTCCGTGTCTGAATGGACACAGGGAGCTGCAGCTCAGCTCAGGAGGGGCCAGGATCAGGGATGAGGGACCTTAGAAGGGGATGATGCAGGCTGCCCTGTGCAAAACACCACCGCACATTTCTTTAAATATTATATTGAATTGTTTGATTTAATGTGTATTATTTCAGTTACATATATAATGGTGCAATGGCATCTACTAACCATGCAGAATTGGATATCATTAATTTTGAAAATGAACCTATTGCACCTTATCACTTAATATTTCATATTCCGTCATTTCTTTATCTTCATTTCATTGCATGTATTCATTTTTGTGAATATGTATTTTTGGATGCACGTATGGGTACGCACATGCATATGTATGTTATCCATGAGGTTTTACGATTGCTAGGCTCATGATTTTATCAGTCACAATTATTTTTACATTATATTATGTTTTCTTGTAGCCTTGACGAAGGGGAATTGCCTTTAACCCCTGAAACACATTGGCTGTTTTTTAACACAACATCAAAAAATGAATTTGGATTCTTATTTTTTGGTCTGACACCCCTTCCATATATGCACGTCTTTTACCTGCTGGAGTACCCACAGTAGGGTAACCTTGCCTGGTGTGAGCAGCCTAACCTGAGCCAGTGGGCTCTTCAAATGGTTCTTGCCCTCTGACTACCTTGTTTAAACTCTGCCCACCCATCCGCGCCATTCATTCACAGAATGATAGAACTACAAGTACCAACATCCTTTGTGGCTGTTGACTTGTAATTCTCCATGAACTACCAGGTTGCTGCTGAGCAACCTAGATAGTTCATTATTTCTTCCTGTCATTGTGTAACTGGCTGCTCGTGCTGATCATGGGTGCAATGCTTTGCAGGCCTCTGGTAAAAAAATATAATAAATGCACAATTTTTTACCTGCAAAAAGATTTGCATTTATTATTATTTTTACAAAGGTGAACTTATCCTTTAACAAAAAAAAACCTGGAAGAGGATTGGATTCTATGCACCAGATTTTGAACTTCAGTTTTAATAAATTGACCCCTGTGTGAGATTGAGATAATGGTGATTTGCCAGATGAGAACATTGTCCACAAAGATGAATGCAGAGAGACTGGATATACTTACTCAGTGTTTTAATGCATGGTACATAACATGATGTTTTTTTTCCAGCATATGCTACAGGTGAGTATGTATTGAGCACATGTCTACTGGTACATGTTTCCATTTCAATATGTATTCACACAAAACTGGCTGAATCTGGATGATTGTACAGTTATGCTCAATGTATGCAGTGCACTCCTAGTGTCCCGAGAGTAATGAACATCCAAAAAATATTGCTTTTGGGCTTTTTGGTCCACTGGAGAATGTGCAATTTAACTTTTCTCTGAAATACAGTTTACTGAGAGCTTTTCCAAATAATGGGTTTACAAGTGTCCATTTTTGTAGTCCTGTACACATGATGTAGCTTCATTCCTACATGATATGCATTTTTAAAACCACATAGCAAACCACACTAAGAAACAAATATATATATATATATATATATATATATATATATATATATATATAAAAACTGTAACCTGTGCCGGTCAGTTCAACCAGTTAATGGATGCTTAATAAATTTCAAGTAGACAAGTTGCTTGCTTGTGCATGATTAATGTGCTGGTGTGCGAGCATATCCTTAAGTAAAACAGGCCCATTATATAAGCCTAATTGAAGACATCCATCAGAATATTAAGACATTCTTTAACATAATGCACTGAAATATGCTATGTGTGACAGGCTGTTGTAGGGCATTGTGGGTTTTTTTTTAGACAACTAAACATGCAGGGGTTTATTTCCTAAAGCTGGAGAGTGCAAAATGAGGCTCACTTATGCATAAAAACCAATCAGCTTCCAGGTTTTATTGCCAAAGCTTAATTGAAAAAGCTGAGATTAGAAGATTATTGGTTTCTATGCAGAAGTGAACCTGATTTTTCACTCTCCACTAGGAAAAAAACCCTGTATGTGTAGTTATCTTTTTTTCAGAGGTAAAGGATGAAGGGAAAGCTATGCATTTGTGCAACTAATTATCAAACCTTTTGAAAAAAAGTCATTTTAACCTAAGCCTATGTTCCCTACAAAGACCAATCATGAGTGAGTTGTAAAAATGGTCTTGGCAATGAACATAGGACAAGATAAAAACTGCTAGTTTAGTTATCAAGCGCTTTATTAATAGTGAAAATTAAATCTTTAAAATGTTTTAAAAAACAGCAAAGCCCACAGAGAGCAAAATTAAACTGGTACGATAGATGTGTTCACTGCCAATACGTAATCAGAACGGAATTATATATAAAAAAAAAAAATAGGATTACTCTTCAGTTATCACTCCTAATCTATTCATGGCCATTATTAGGGAAGAAAATAAAATAATACAAAGTACCACAAGAAAAGATTTAATATTATAATCAGCAGTATTAGAAATTGATGGATTGATTAATGAGAAAAATTATATTGATAAATATCTAGATATATGGATGGGAGGAGAGAGAATTATATATATATATATATATATATATTTTTATTATTTATTTCAGGTACTTATATAGCGCTGTCAATTTACGCAGCATTTTACATATATATTGTACATTCACATCAGTCCCTACCTTCAAGGAGCTTACAATCTAAGGTCCCTAACTCACATTCATACATATACTAGGGCCAATTTAGACAGGATCTAATTTACCTACCAGCATGTCTTTGGAGTGTGAAAGGAAACCGTAGTACCCGGAGGAAACCCACACAGGCACAGGGAGAACATGCAAATTCCAGGCAGGTAGTGTCATGGTTGGGATTCGAACCAGCGACCCTTTTGCTGCCAGGCGAAAGCGCTATCCACTACACCACTGTGATATATATAGATTATATATTTATATTTTAGTTTATCTTATTAGTTGGATGGGGCTCATTCATATCTAACAGGTATCATAATGTAAACTGTTCCCCTTAACGCCTAACCTAACTGTAAAATTCTAAAATTAACACTTACTCTACACACTACTCTACACTGAAATGGAAGCCCTAATCTAATCATGAAATTTCTTACCACAACCTCTGTTAAAATTTTACCTAAAAAAAAAACAAAACAAAAAATAACACCTAATCTAAATTTAGGACTGACGCTTAATCTTATAGCTCCCCATAATCTTAACCCTTAATTTAACCCCCCCCCCCCCCCCTGACTCCGAACATAACTGTATTTATCTTTTAACCTGCATAACAAATTAAAATATTCTCCAAACCACCAGGCCGATACCTTACCAGGCTGATATGTACTTTTTGTAAAAACTTGGATATGAATTGAAAAATAGCAGCTATAAAGTCCAAATCCTCCAACTTTATCACCTTATCACCACAATGACACTGGTACTTTGTTGACTCTTTTTGTCTGCAGTTTTTAGAGTACAAATCAGAACAAAGCTTGCAATCCAATGTCCTTAACACAATCGCACACATAGGGACAATACTTGGGGATGTATGCTAACACTATGTTTAGGAATCTATAATACACATTTCTGTTTGACTTTACTACCCAATGGAATATTCTTTCCTATAACAATGCACACCATGATTTAGAAGGCCACAAAAACATTTATTATAAATATACATTTTCTACACTCAGTGAGGTTTTAGTAAATAATAGGTGCCTTTACAGTCATACATTTTTAATCTTCTTTTTTATTTCATTACCTTAGCTTGAAGTGTGATAAACCTTAAGAAAATCATCCTTTGTTACAATAAAATACACCCCTTGTTATTTTAATAATGGGTATTGTCACTGTTGAGCAGTGCTGTGAGTAATCTACTGCTTTAAAAGTACAATAACTCACTGAGCATATTAAGGGAAGGAAGGAAGGAAAGAAGAAAGGAAGGAAGGAAGGAATGAAGGAAGGAAGGAAGGAAGGAAGGAAGGAAAGAAGGAAAGAAAGAAAGAAAGTTTAATACCAGCTGAATTAATGTTTTTTTTTTTTTTTTTAGTAGTCATTATTTTTCAATCCAACCTAAATGTTTGACCGTATTTTCTAAACCTTTTTTTGCTTGGCTGTTAACCTGTATATATGTTATTACAATTTAGTAAAAAAAAAAATCAAGAAAAAAAGTGTGTGTGAGTGTGATGGTACAGATTGCCATTCATTTGAGTTTAAATATGCATGACAAATAAAAGGATTGCACCACATAAAAAATTGAATAAACCACACAGACTGGAAATTTTCTGACTATGGTTGTTTTTCTAGGTCACCAGCCTGAAAAGTTAGAGTTTTGAGGTGATGTTCCCCACTTGCTTTGCCAACATGAATTTAGCTTCTGCTATTTAAGTTTTTTTTTAACTTTACTATGTTCAGATAACCTTTGAACATGGAAAAGTCACAAGAGTTTACATCATGCTGGAAAATATCTCACATCAAACATACTCAGAGGATTTGTTGTTTGTGTTAATGTTGTGCTTATAGGATTTACACAATTTTCTTTTTTAAAAATGATTTAAATCCTTCAACCACACAATCAACAATTTTTAGTGTGTGGAATATTCCTTTTGGTTAAACAGAGCTTTCTTTTTAACCATACGCCAAAAGTAATATTCCACATATGTGCATAACAAATACTATAGGGTAAGGAATAATTGTCATTTGCATTCACTGAGGGTAATCTTTTGCCTTTTGCTGTATCAATATTTCTAGGATTTAGGTTAAGTTAAATATAAAGTATTTTTTTACTTGTAGAGTCTGAGACATTGTAGAAAACACATTATTTTATTGTTTTAATTCATGTTGTAATCTGCAGTGCAAAAAGCAGCTGATTTGGAGCATCATATTGAATACTGGGACACTTTTGCAGAGAGCTGCCTGCCAGCTGCATGAAAACGCTCAGCCTGTGCCTGATTTCTACAGAGCATGATTTAAATTGCCAAACCTAGAGCGAGTTTATTATATTGTAACTTTAGTCTCCAATAGAGCTCTCATGAAAATATTGATTAAATTCACAGAGCTTCACAAGAGGATACAGATCTTCATTTTCAGTAATGTGACTGTAATATTCAAATCCCAGTGGATGCAGCTGAAAATAAATATCACTTTTTAAAATAGTGCTTATTCTGGGATTTTAGCTTTCTGAAGCCTTGTTTAATTCTTGCCAAGTGAGCCCGTTGTCTAATTAATGAATGAAGATGACATATCATATTTACTATAGTATTTGGTGTGCCTCCATTAGTAATTTTTGCAGTTGTGCATAAGCATATGCTGATTTGCACCCACTGTAAAGCACTAAAGGATAAGAAAGAGCTGTACAAATACAAAATAATAACAGTACTACTACTACTACCACTAATACCAATCACCATCATCATTATCCCAATCATCATATATTATTATTATTATTATTATTGCAATTGACAACTGGGCATCAGGGTTACATAGCAAATAGGTGAAAAAAATCCAACCCACAGACAGATATGCCTGCTGCAATCTGATCCTACTGAACCTGGCAGGATTGGGTCCTAATCATTGGCTATGTGTGAGTAACCTTAATAGCTTAGCTATATTACCATCTAGATATAAATTATCCATGAATTATGCATTGTCTAAATAGACAAATTGATACCTGAAGTATTTTTACATACAATAAACAGTTAATTACTACTACACAGTACTGAAAAACAAGAACATGTAACCAGCATTAATTAGTTATATACCAGCAAAAATAACAGCAGCAATAAACATTATGTAAATTCAGACAAATCAAAAGTGTTTAAAAAAGAAAAGGCTGAATTTAAACCACAAAATAATAATAATGATAATAATAAGATGATGTTGATGGCGATGACTGCTCATGATAATCCTTAAGAATAATAATAAAAATATTAATTAAAAAAAGTTGACTCAGTGGGTTGTTGAGATGGACAAGCAGGAGCCTTTGGGCCATTGTGGCATCGGGATGTGTTCTGTGCCCGTCATCGTCATGATCATCATCTTCACACAAACCATACACATACCTTGCAGCTTTCACAGGTGAGGAGTCCATAGTGATAACCAGACACCTTGTCCCCGCAGACTGGGCACAGTTCATCCAAATCTTCGTCGTAGCTATAATCCATCACCTTGCCGTGACTTCCTGCAAGGGAAAGACAGGAGAGAAAGCCAATCGCTCGTTCACAGCTGGCATCAATCACGTCGGTGGCTGGAACAGAGCTGCCACCTCCGGGTCACCCAATCACTGCTGGAACGTGATGATCAGGGACTCATAGGGGAGATAGCCACATCCTCACACATCAACCTCCCAGCATTCATTGGTGGTCATTGGACCTTCATGGGAGAGAGAGAGAGAGAGAGAGAGAGAGAGAGAGAGAGAGAGAGAGAGAGAGAGAGAGAGAGAGAGAGAGAGAGAGAGAGAGAGAGAGAGAGAGAGAGAGAGAGAGAGACTGCTCTTTTCATTGTGCGTGTAATTATGCCTGCCACTGAAGAGCCGATATCTGAATATCAGGGCTACAGTTTATAATCACAACATTCAGATACACTTAAGTAAATGCATCATCTAAATGGAAATATAAACCGCTAAACAGGTACACTGGATGATGTACAAAGATTTATTACACATTATGGACATCTAGAATTTCTGGCCAAAAAAGGTGTACCAATAAACAAGTAATGTTAGTGTATAAGACTTACTAAAGAAGATATATATATATTTTTTTTTTTTCCCTTCACCTTTCTTTCTGTTGCTCCTTACACATACACACAGAATACATATATTTTCTGATCACACGTTGCAAAGAATATATATATATATATACACAGAAGAAGAAGGAGCAGGAAATATATATATTATATACACACATTTTTTTCCTTCACCTGTCTCTTTTCTTCCATGCACATATACACAAATTATACTTATTTTTCTGATCACACACGGATGCCAGGTACTATACTGGTTAAAACAAAATACTCATTTTCTCAGGAATATAAATCTACAACAGATATATTCCACGTCACATATGAAAAGAGAGAACATAAACGACGCAATTTCTATAAGAAAGAGATGAAAACAGAAGGCCATTAAATACAAGAGAGAAAAGTATA
>BLSH010176948.1:73809-86573 GCA_018402905.1 Glandirana rugosa | reverse complement strand
AAATGCTAGCACAGGCTTCCAGTATCCATAGTTTCAGGTGCTGCACATCTCGTATCTTCACAGCATAGACAATATCCTTCAGATGACCCCAAAGATAAAAGTATAAGGTAGTCAGATCGGGAGACCTTGGGGGCCATTCAACTGGCCCATGACGACCAATCCACTTTCCAGGAAACTGTTCATCTAGGAATGCTCGGACCTGACACCCATAATGTGGTGGTGCACCATCTTGCTGGAAAAACTCAGGGAATGTGCCAGCTTCAGTGCATAAAGAGGGAAACACATCATGTAGCGATTTCGCATATCCAGTGGCCTTGAGGTTTCCATTGATGAAGAATGGCCCCACTATCTTTGTACCCCATATACCACACCATACCATAAATTTTTTGGTTCCAACAGTCTTGGAGGGATCTATCCAATGTGGGTTAGTGTCAGACCAATAGCGGTGGTTCTGTTTGTTAACTTCACCATTCACATAAAAGTTTGCCTCATCACTGAACAAAATCTTCTGCGTAAACTGAGGGTCCTGTTCCAATTTTTGTTTTGCCCATTCTGCAAATTCAGTGCGCCGATCTGGGTCATCCTCGTTGAGATGCTGCTGTAGCTGGAGTTTGTAAGGGTGCCATTTGTGAGTAGCTAATATCCGCCGAAGGGATGTTCGACTAATGCCACTGTCCAGTGACATGCGGCGAGTGCTACGCTGTGAGCTCTTGCTGATTGAAGCTAGGACAGCCACTGATGTTTCTTCATTAGTGACAGATTTCATGCGTCCACATTTTGGCAAATCCAACACTGAACCAGTTTCACGAAACTTAGCAAGCAGTTTGCTAACTGTAGCATGGGAGATGGGTGGTCTCGTAGGCTGTCTTGCATTGAAATCTGCTGCAATGACCCGGTTACTGCGTTCACCAGACATCAGCACAATTTCTATCCGCTCCACACGTGTTAACCTCAGTGACATGTCAATGGCTGTAAACAAAGAGAAACTTGTAAATAACTCATGAAAGAATAAAGTTACGTTAAAACCATTGTTTTTCTTGTGAAATTCCCAATAAGTTTGATGTGTCACATGACCCTCTTCCTATTGAAAAAACAAAAGTTGGATTCAAAATGGCCGACTTCAAAATGGCTGCCATGGTCACCACCCATCTTGAAAAGTTTCCCCCCTCACATATACTAATGTGCCACAAACAGGAAGTCAATATCCCCAACCATTCCCATTTTATTAAGGTGCATCCATGTAAATGGCCCACCCTGTACTAATTAAAAGCATTTGTTTTAACTGTTATCACACTTCCTACATTAAAATTGCTCATCATTAACTGGAAATTAATGAACAACTGCACAACTACAAGAGTAACATTACAAAATGGACTATTCCTGACAGAATGATTAGTATTTTGAAAAAAAGTAACACTTATTTAGTATTTGCAAAAATAATAAACATACCTAAAGCACACTAAATCAGGCCTACAATAAAACAAAACAATGCTTACTTGGTAAAACAGTACAAAGAGATATGTACTAAGAGCAACCCATCATTAACCGTTTTTCAAATATCTGGCGTGAGTAAAGTAGATTTTAATTGGTTGCTTTAGATGCACAGTTCACTTTGTAACTTGTTCTGTTATGCTGAATAAGCTCAAAAGGCAAAACATCTCCACACTGAAAATGTTAAGCACTGGGGCCATTTATTACATGAGAAGAGGCTATTCACTTTAATATTATATTATTATAAGAATTATAAAAATGTAATTACAAAAAATTACAACATTATATTTTGCTTAACTTAGTGAATAAGGTGAGGTTTACTTCAATCAATCAATCTCATGGGAACAATAATTCAGTTTTTTTTTCTTGCACATGAGTAAGTATTCAATTTAAAAATCAACTTTACCTCATTCACTAAGCTAAATGCAAATTAATTACTTTAATAAATAAACCTAATTGATTTAAATTCGACCCCTTCCCACCAAAAAAAAAAAAATAAGATTGAAATACTGGTTTGCAGCAGATACTGAGGTTTAACATAGTGCTGAGGTTATTTTGTAACACAGAACAAATTGTCAATTGTCAAAAGCACTGGCTAAATTCTAGGGAACACTGGAGATGCATTGTATACATGCTGATCTGGGTTTATTTAAAAACCTGTAAATCACAAAAAGTTCAGCAACCCATAACAGCATGTCACCTTCTGTCATTGTCTAGTCAAATGATCCTACAAAAATAAATAAATAAATAAAAACGTGATTGATTGTTGTGACAACTAGTTTATCTTGCAGTATTTATTTAATTGAACCTATATATATAGGAAGGAAGGAATTGACTCTCCCAGAGATCAAATGTGATAGAGTTCAAAGTCCTCTTGAAAGTGGATTCTTGAAATCCACTTTTACCCTCTCCTCTGTCATTTATTGTGATGGGTGGCCCCACTAACAAATGGAGAGGCTCAAGATGCAATAGGAGTGGGCCAGATTTGCCTTGCATGTAAAAGTCACTGCAAGAGCACACAGATTACAACTGGTTATGTTTGCTTGCAGGTACTATGCTCTACATATCTCGTGTGTGGTGGGATTTACCAATCTTATACCTTCTCTGGATGGATAAAGGCCCTGACTGGGTATAAGCCACAAGCGCTACTGACCTCTCTATATAAGAGGTCCATGCAAGCTGGTAAGCAGACATTTTTGTTACGGCATAGGTTACATTGCACTTTTGGTGTTGGATGGAGTCAGCATCACGGGAATGGACCTTCTTTATCGCATTTAGACTTTATTCAATATTGTTTTTATTTTATTTTTCACTGTCACACAGGTGTATCACTAGTATTATTGATTTAGTATTTGGATGGACTTTTTTTGCATTAGGACATTCTTTCTTCATTGTTTGGG
Organism: Glandirana rugosa; assembly: GCA_018402905.1. NCBI lineage: Eukaryota > Metazoa > Chordata > Amphibia > Anura > Ranidae > Glandirana > Glandirana rugosa. The sequence goes on along the minus strand of BLSH010176948.1, from coordinate 83,682 downwards.
TTTTTATTTGATGTATTCAGTATATGTTTAGCACAGCTCTAGTTTATTTGCTGTGCCTATCTCACATTTGAGTTGTTGCTTTTGGAAATCTTCACATATTTGAACGCATTTTCTTTTTCCTTTATACTATATATATATATGCATATGCACTTTAGTACTTTAGTGACTTCCACTTGATTTTCATTCCTTTGAGTAAACATTTTTTCCCTTTAAGCACTCACATCTTTATGCAAAAATACCATATTCCTAACTCAAGCATTATTTTCTTTTATATAAAAATAACACGCTTAATCTTGCAAGTTTTCAGAAATGTGTCTAGCATAAAAATCAAATGTTTCTAGTAGAAGAGTGTCATATTCTATACTTGGCTGTTCTCCAAAAGCATTATCCTCTCATAAAATTATCAGGATCTTTTTTGGCAATGATCGTGAGCAGCAGTTATTCCAAATTAATGTTATTAAGCTGCATAGAGAACTGCCTGGAAAATCCATGTTTTGACTACAGAGTACTGGTTTCTAGCGAGACAGTGTGCAACATAGTTGGTGCATACATCCAACATTTTTTTTTAGTTAGTTTACATATCCCTATGTGTAGTATTCCTTGGCTCATATGAGGATTTGAAGCATATTCAGGAATCACAGTAAATATCCCCAAATATGTTTGTTTTTTCTTTCTTTTTTCTTATTTGGCTATGTACCACAGTGCCACATCATCACACTTCTGTGTGTGAGAAAATGTTTCATGATGGAATGCAATAAATATAAAGGTACACGTTCCTATCTAGAATGAAAACTCAAATGCATACAGTAGTTGCAGTCAGCACATCACAAATATTTTTGTTTTTATCCCTGCACAAAATAGCCAATTGTTGTGTTTTTGCAACCCACAACTACAATACTGCTGCCAGTCTGAAACATGCAAATCTGACAAGTTTTTCTGTCTACAGCTGTCTACATCTAGGGTTGGGTTTTTTCTGCATCTTGAGTTTGTGAAACGGCACAAGAAAGAATCAGGTTGCAAGAAGCTTCAAAAACCAACCAAAAGCACATGTGAGTATTTGATGAATTAAGTTAAACAATCAAAGTTAAATTGAGTGGACATTTTGAGTTTTTCTCAATTGTAACAGGCTCTGAATAACTGTACCAGTTCAGGTGATTTAGTAAGCAAACAAAAGTACTGTAGCAGTTTACCTACTGATCCCTTCTTAATCCTATGCGATACTAGTATTATGTGTACTGTAAAACAGATTTATATTATTTTCCCTAATTAGTGGAAGGAACATGATTATGGAGTATGTGTGTATTTAGTCTGGTAACACAATATTATCCAGCACCTCATCCCCTGTAGAAATATGGAGTTTGTGGGGGGTATGTGGGATTATAAGGTAACATAACAAACATAGTATTTGATAAAATATAAAGATTTTATTGATCCATGTTAAAAAGTCAAAAAGATTAAAAACAATAGATGTATTTTTTTTCATTAATCAAGCAGGGTTTTACAAAAGATGGTCATGATATGGTATGGTTCCGACATGTTTCCCCTGCATAGGCTTCCTCAGGGAACTATAGACCTTCAAATGATTGCACAACTAAATGAGAAGAAAAAAATGATATCAATTAACATGTACATAACAAAATACTAAACAAATCAATACAATTATTACATTTATTAATATTTGCTTATTTCAACCAGTCCAATCTGCATTTACTTACCCCGGCAAACACCGAGACGAGATGATTATGGAGTAATATACTGTAGTACACCTCCATGTAAAACTCATTACATCCACTGTCTGTTTCAAGTACGCTCCAAGTGACTTTAGTTATCTGAGGCTTGTGTTAGCAAATTTGGTCTTATAAACGTCTCATGGTAGTAAATTGATAAAGGAGCTTGAGGACTAAACTGCAGCTTGCATATGTTGCCTAGACTTTGATTTTGACAAATGGACGAGCTTTAAGTGAAACTTCACTCTCTCAATCAACATTGACTATGTTTAATTCTTATGGGAATGAATACAGAACTAGATTAGCTATAAATAAAGACTATAAGACTAATAATCAAACATGGTATTAATTGGCCGCAGCCCTTTTTATTGTTGGTATAATAATAATCTATTGCTTATACATATCCATTAACTATTATAAACCATATACTTCATAACTGAATTATTTATTACACATAAATTAGTCCAGCAATGACAGCTCAGACTAATAATCATATGACAAACCAATAAATGATCCCCTTCAGATGAAGGAACCAAACTAAACCACACAACATCGGGCTTGCGACAATCGGGTGGGTGGGAGGGTGTGTATTCTTAGTCGCTCTGATGAATAATGGACTTTTTCTCCCCTATATATAGGTACTCCAGGTCACCTGACCCACAAACAAATATTCCAGCAAGGGCTCATGCATACAGGAAAGAACCAATGATTTAACAGCTTTAATTTTTTTTTTCAAAATACAACTTATCCCTGTGTCTGTTTCCCATCTTGTCATGCTGCTAGCATTAGTAAATAGATAGGAAAGTATATCATATTTACTTGTTTTGAACTTTTTTGTTTTACATTTCTACTGTTCTACTTCCTGGTTTCTTTCCTAGGCAAATGAGGACATACATCCCTGGAGTCTTCAGGAAAGGGGGGGGGGGGGTTTCTCATCTAAGCACGCCCTCCTGGCCTGCATGTCTGAGCTAAGTTGGATACCAGGAAGTAAATGTTACATTAATCATCTGCCCTTACTCAAGATGGCTGCAGCCAGAAATGCTAGGGTTTTTTTAGGGTAATTTCTTAGCAAAATAAAGCATGGGCAAGGATGGATAGAGGAGTTTGCTTTGAATAATACAATTTAATTAAATAGCATTTTGGCTTGTGGTGCTCAGATGGAGTGTAGTTCTATTTCAAAAACCCTCCCTTTGCTTTACCAATCCTTGTTTAAAATGAGTATACAATTTTAGAGGGCCTACATACACCTGCTTTGCCCCCCCCCATTCTGCCTAACAGCATTGGTAGCTTATATTTTCTGTGGGCAAGTACACAACCCTGTGTTTTGGGAATCTTCTGGTCTGGTACTGCAATGAATCCACATTCCTAAAAGTATAATATTTCTTTGCTCTTTGCTGGTGTAGGAGTAAGAGCAGGTACACACATGCCAACTGTTGGATTGCCTGGGAATGGGCTTCCAAACCATACACCTTGGTGTAGTTATGGGTAGACATGGTCTGTGGTCACAGATGAATGATATATCCCCAACTAGAACTGTTAGAGAAGCAGCTGCCTCGTGATTCTTTATAGAATGAGGATTCTATACTCTAGATGTACACCAGGAGCACGGACCCCAGTTGGAGATGACTGTGCACACTAACATAGTTGCTAATAATATCCATGGAAACTAGAGTTTGCAGTTGTCATTAAGAACATTGTCTCAGCAGACCATATACACTGAGCAAAATTATAAACGCAACACTTTTGTGTTTGCCCCTATTTATCATGCCCCTATTTATCATGAGCTGAACGCAAAGATCTATGACTTTTTCTATGTGCACAAAGGCCTATTTGTCTCAAATATTGTTCTCAAAACTCTCTAAATCTGTGTTAGTGAGCACATCCACCTCACAAGTGTGGCATATCAAGATGCTGATTAGACAGCATGATTATTGCACAGGTGTGCCTTAGGCTGGTCCCAATAAAAGGAATCTCTAAAATGTGCAGTATTACTGTATTGGGGGGTCCGAAAAACATTCGGTATCTGGTGTGACCACTATTTGCCTCACGCAGTGCAGCACATCTCCTTCACATAGAGTTGATCAGGTTGTTGATTGTGGGCTGTGGAATTTTGGTCTATTCCTCTTCAATGGCTTCAATGGCTGTGTGAAGTTGCTGGATATTGGCAGGAACTGGAACATGCTGTCATATACGCCGATCCAGAGCATTCCAAACATGCTCAATGACATGTCCGGTGAGTATGCTGGCCATGCAAGAACTGGGATGTTTTCAGCTTCCAGGAATTGTGTACAGATCCTTGCAACATGAGGCCATGCATTATTATGCTGCAACATGAGCTGATGGTCATGGATAAATGGCACAACAATGGGCCTCAGGATCTCATCATGGTATCAATAAAATGCACCTGTAGGGGGGCGTGGCCGGCGCGAACAAGAGGCAGACGCATTCTAGAGGTGCTCCGGAACCCGCTCTACAATCCACGGGAATCCTTCGGTTCTAAGGAAGGGTGAGGACCAGAATCATCCCCACTACACTCCCCAGACTCCCTGCTGAGGCTCAGCCTGACGATTGCGTTACCCCGGTACCGCTGGCGGGAGTATTCCCCACCGCCAAAATCTAGGCCACAAAGCCTGACCCCGGGCCCCTTCTTCCTGCAATCTTATCCAGCCACCCTACCATCTGGACCGGAGAAGCTAGGAAGGGGCATCCCGGTGGCTCGGATCCCCCCTAGGTGCCCCATAGCCCCACTGACCAGCTGCCATGACAGACAGGAGTCCTGGCGGCTACATGAGCCTACGTGAGCCTGAGGCTCCACTGCAGCCTCTGGAGGCTCATAGTGGCCGCCATTTTGCTACACCCTCCACCCGCGGCCAAGACCAAGCTGCTTTCTATCAGGAGTGCCCGTTGCAAACGTACAAACTAGTATCAGAACACCCCCCTAAGGCTCTCAAAACCTGCCCCTATTAAAGAGCCTAAGCACGTTTGGCACAGTTTCAATTTGGCGGCCATATTGGCACACCTTCAGCTCTTCTGGTGACCTCACTATTGCAGCCCACAGTTGTTTTTGCAGCTCTACAACCATCCCATTGGGGCAAGGGACTACAGATAGATGGTCATCCTATATGCTAACTGACATGTGAATATGTGACCCAGGTCCCCGTCTCTTCCTCTTTGGCCCCTGCTCAGCAACATAAGTGTCTTCAGCAACAGGGGCCCCAACATTCATGATCCTAACAGCATACATATCTTATGGGCAAGATAGAATTCCAGAAACATTTCTATAGAGGGTTCAATCCGCCACAACAGCCCCAGGCTTTACATCCCATGGAACACTACCTGCTTAGGCCGCAGTCCCCAGCCTTGAGTAACACAGCTGAATTGCCAGACCTCGCAGACCTACTCGCAACAGTAGAAGGTATGTTGCAGCTTACCCAAGGTCCTAGATTTAAAACGACAGACCCTATTGCAAGACTTGACACATAACACTGCTAAAGAAGTCGGGAAAATTGCCCAGGAGCTCAGAGGGGAGATTGACAAACTAGGGGAACATACTGACACCCTGGAGAATAAATTTGATGAACTGCTGCAATACGTACATATCTTAGAAGAAGATAACGCTGCCCTCAAACACACGGTTTCTCAGCTGCAGCTCCAACAAGCAGACCTAGAAAATAGAGAATGCAGACAAAACCTGAGGATCCGCGGAGTCCCGGAGACTGTCAGCGACAAAGAGATCAGCCCGTTCCTATTGGGTCTATTTGTCACTTTGGTCCCCCATATCCCAGACATAGACTGGCGTTTAGACAGAGCCCACAGGTCATTGGCACCGAAACCGCCCCCTAACACCAGCCCAAGGGACATAATAATTTGTTTCCATTTCTACGAAAGCAAAGAAGCTCTGACTATGGCTACACGCAATAAATCACACATAGACTACAAAGGGAACACAATCCAAATTTTCAGTGATCTTTCACCTATCTGTCTGGCTAAAAGACGCAACTTACGCCCGATCACTATGCATCTACAAAAATATAATGTGGCATACCGTTGGGGCTTTCCCTTCCACCTGTCGGCCTCTAAAGATGATGTTCAGTATTCCATAAGGGATCTTCCAGAAAGTGAATCTTTCATGCGCAACTTAGGTCTCCCGCATATACCAGAAGAAGAGCTCCAGCTTCCTTCTATGTTCAAGAGATCCCTCTTGACTTCTGCCAAGATCTGTACACCAGTACATCAGAGATCACGTAAGCCCTCTTCTACCCCCCGCTGCCCCCCCCCCCCCTCTAGATCTCTGACCTGAGATGTGGACTCTCCCTGAGAAGATCTTGTTATATCTCACAGACGGCTATACCTGAATCCGTCTGGAAAATGGACCCATATTCTGAGTTATAATAAGTTCCCCATGTTTCATCATACTATCTAAAGATTATTTCTTCTTTTTCAAATGTTCGGTTTGATTTGCTTTTGTGTTTCTCAGAAGAGACGGGACCATCCTCTCCATTTTGTAGATGCTGATTTTGGATCTGACCAAGTGTTCTTTTTACCTCAGGCCTCTCAAAAAATATTATGTGTTTTACTGTAAATTTTTGTTTTTTGTTTTTTCCTGTTTTCATCAACAGATTCTTCTTTAATTGTTTTCCATGTGAGTTATGGAGCTAACATGCAACACAGTACTGAACTGACCTCTACCAGGTTTCCTCTCATTGGGTTCAAGATCTGTGCACTAAAATCTCTTATACTTTATGTCACCAAGGTATCGATTGCAATATTTAATTATGTAACATTATGGCTTTAAAAATCTATTCTAGTAATGTGAAGGGTCTGAATTCCTTATGAAAACGCTGGCTGGCTCTGAAGGAATTCAGATCCTCAGGAGCTGACGTGATCATGGTTCAGGAGACTCATTTTAAATCTGGCAGTTCTTTTAAGTTCGCCTTCAAGCATTTTCCCATAACTTTCGTAGCCTCCGATCTCTCTGGGAAAGCCGGAGTAGCAATCCTAATCAAACGCTCTTGTAATATTCACATACCATTCTCATTTATGGACCCTCAGGGTCGCTTCAACAAGTGAAGGCTCAGTTGCGGGGGTCTCCACTTTATGGGAATCTCATAAAGCCTTTTTTAGGTGGGAATGTATTTCTACAGGCTCCCGTCTGAAGCGGGACTCTAACAAACTAAAAGAAGGGCTTTTGGTCCGGTTGCGCGCCGCTGAAATGATCCTACTACAAGCTCCCACTGTAGATCGCCTGAGAACCATGGTGGCAGTGCGCAGCCGTATCAAATCTCTGGACATGAGCAATACATACAAATCGATACTATGGTCTAGACAGAGGTTTTATGAGTATGCTAACAAGCCACACAGGATGTTGGTCAATAGGTTAAAACCCAGAGCGTTTATGTCAATACCCGACCACCTAATACAATCGGATGGTACCCCCACCCATTGCCCCCGCACTATGTCTCAGGTTTTTGGCAAGTATTAAAAAGACCTATACAACTGCCTCAACAATGATCCAAATTCTAAGTTTACACAAGAGAAGTTTGAAACCTTTATAAACACCTTGCAGTTGCCCAGAATTACCCCGGAACAGAGAGCGCAGATTAATGCGCCCATTACGTCTGAGGAATTAACAGAGGTTATAGGCCATTTACCATCACACAAGGCGCCAGGCCCAGACGGTCTCCCGTATTCCTATTATAAAACATTCCTCCCAGTTTTAGCCCCTCACATGTAACAGCTATTTGCTTCCTTACAAAACGGTATACTCCCACATAGTCATTTCTTGTCTGCACATATAACGGTAATACCGAAACCAGGCAAAGATCCTGCTTCCACTGATAATTATCGACCGATTGCCCTTCTGAATTCGGACTATAAAATATTCACAAAAATATTAGCAAATAGGCTATCATTAATTTTGCCAACTTTGATACATAAAGATCAAGTGGAATGTGTCCCGTCTAGGCACGCGGGCGACAATACCAGAAGGACTATAGACCTAATTGACCTCCTGACCAAGACTAAACACCCGGCCATTGTTCTGAGTCTAGATGCACAGAAGGCTTTCAATCGCCTGAGTTGGCCCTATATGTTCGCAGTATTACATTAATATGGGTTCTCTGGCTCTTTCAGTGGGGCACTGCGAACCTTTTATTCAAACCCCACCTCTGAAAGTACAGCTATCTTCACACCTGTCGCAGTCATTCTCCCTGAGTAATGGTACCAGACAGGGTTGCCCCCTGTCACCTTGCCTCTACATCCTCAGCGTAAAGCCCCTGGCGATAGCCATAAGGGGCCAGCCAGACATTCAGGGAGTGCAGCTGCGGCAACGGGAATGTAAACTTTCCTTATTTGCAGATGATATTTTGCTAATACTTACCCATCCCTATACATCCCTCCCCTCCTTACATAGACTTCTGATGTCTTTCAGCTCAATCTCAGGATTTAAAATTAACTCTTCCAAAACCGAAGCCCTACCGGTTAATATACCATCGACACAATTGACCTCCCTACAGACAACTTTTAAATACCACTGGTGCACCCACTCACTTAAATATTTAGGTATACGCCTTAACCCTTCCTACTGTGTGCTCTATCAGGTAAATTTCCCTGATTTCTTATATTTACCAGGCTTGATCGTTTAATGCAACAATGGTCCTCCCTTCCGTTCTCCCTTCTTGGAAGAGTCAATGTCCTTAAAATGTCAATCCACCCTAAATTGTTGTATTTATTTGAAACTCTCCCCATCTCCATCTCATTGGCAAAGCTGAAGCTACTTCAGCGGAAATGTTTGCATTTCATATGGAACAATGCTTCCCATCGTATTGCAGGTTCAGTTGTTAAGGCTAGAGTTGAACGAACACCTGGACGTTCGGGTTCGGAGGGTCCGTACGAACTATGGGAAAAAGTCCGGGTTCGGCACCGAACGTTGCCCGAACGTTATCCCGGACACCGAACCCCATTGAAGTCAATGGGGACCCAAACTTTTAAGCATAAAAATGGCTGTAACAATGTCCTGGCAAGTGTTAGAGGGCTGCAAAAGGAAGTAAAATGGGGGTAAGAGTAGGGCAAGTGCCCTACAAAAAAAATGGGGATAGGGAAAATAAATTAAAATCAAATAAAAAAATGGGAAGGGGGGTGGATGTGGAGTAGGAGCCTAGAGGTTGACTAGGCTGTGACCATGGCAGTGTAGGTGGAAGTGGCGGTGGTCGAGGAGGAGAAGGAGGTAGCCAACATGGTATTTTTTTTTTGTTTGTTTATAATTGGGGTAGCCCCCAAAATATTGAGGCCTATTCAAAAAAACAAGTATATGAATGGCTGTGTGAGTCCGGTCTTAATGTTTATTCTGCACAAGGTATAGACAAGTCTTGTGGGATCCATGCCTGATGGATTTTAATAAAGGTTAGCTTGTCCACGTTGGCTGTGGACAAACGGCTCCGCTTGTCTGTGATAACGCCCCCTGCCATGCTAAACACACGTTACGACAATACACTGGCTGCAGGGCAGGCCAGCACCTCCAAGGCATAAACGGCAAGCTCAGGCCATGTGGCCAATTTGGAGACCCAGAAGTTGAATGGGGCAGACCCATCAGTCAGTACATGTAGGCGTGTGCACACATACTCTTGCACCATGTTGCTAAAATGCTGCCTCCTGCTAAGACGTTGTCTATCAGCTGGTGGTGCTGTTTGTTGTGGCGGGCTGCTGACAAAGCTTTGCCACATTTTGGCCATGCTAACCCTGCCTTCTGAGGTGCTGGCGGTGGCACAGCTGCGTTGGTGGCCTCTTCCTTCTCTGCCTTCGCCTTGTGCTTCCACTGAGCCCCCGGTGTCATTTGGGAATGCCCTCAGTAGCGCTTTTACCAGTGTGCGCTTGTAGTCGCGCATCTTCCTCTCACGCTCCAGTGAGGGAATTAAGGACAGCACGTTGTCCTTGTAACGGGGATCCAGCAAGGTGGCCACCCAGTAATCAGAAGAAGTTACAATGTGGGCAACTCGGCTCTCGTTGCGTAGGCACTGCAGCATGTAGTCGGCCATGTGTGCCAGGCTGCCCAGAGGCAAAGACAAGCTGTCCTCTGAGGGAGGTATATCATCTGTGTCCTCTGTATCCCCCCAGCCACGCAAGAAGACTAATGACCCACCGGTGGAAC
>BLSH010176948.1:31350-47419 GCA_018402905.1 Glandirana rugosa | reverse complement strand
TGTTTTTAAGAATGCAAGAATGTGTACTGTTTTCACATTTTGGTAAAATATTTTCTCTGTAACTTTCACTTGCTGAAGTCCATCTCACAAAATATTTCCCCGAACTCACACAGGTGTCTTTACAAACCCCAAACAATACCATTACTTTTACAAATGTAAAAGTAGTCACAATTTTATATTTTTTATTATTTATTATTATATATAAAAAATGTGTCACGTGTACCAACATCAGAAATAAAAATGTAATTTCCAAAAATCAAAGGGTAACACCACTATTCTACACTCACACACCAAGAATCACCAAATATCACAGAATAAATTAAAAATAATAACTCCTGCCTAATGTAATTCCACCATCTATATATCCAAAGAAATGCAGAATATGTGTATAGGAAGGTTCTATCAGTATCAGCTCTGAGGCTCACAAGGTAACACGGCTGAGTACAGAACTTAGTTCTCGGGTTCAAATCCCACACACACCACTTCATGTAGAGATGTTGTTTGTTCTCCCTATATTGGTAAACATAACTCGTGGCTTAGACCCTTACATCAATTACGTCTAAATGTAGTATTTATGTGTAGGAGGGTTCCACCACCATTGCAAATCTTGCCAGATAGCTAAACGTATTGAGACTAGAGTTGAGCGAACCTCTGGAAGTTCGGGTTCTGCTGGTCCGGCCGAACTTTGGGACAAAGTCCAGGTTCGGGTCCGGACAGAACCCGAACATTCGCACGGACCCCGAACCCCATTGAAATCAATGGGGACCCGAACTTTTAGGCACAAAAATGGCTGTAACAAAGTCCTGGAAAGCCCTAGAGGGCTGCAAAAGGAAGTAAACTGGGGGTAAGAGTAGGGCAAGTGCCCTACAAAAAAATGGGGATAGGGAAAATAAATTAAAATCAAATAAAAAAATGGGAAGGGGGGTGGATGTGGAGTAGGAGCCTAGAGGTTGACTAGGCAGTGTAGGTGGAAGTGGCGGTGGTAGAGGAGTAGGAGGAGGTAGCCAACATGGTATTTTTTTTTGTATTGAGGCCCATTCAAAAAAACAAGTATGTGAATGGCTGTGTGAGTCCGGTCTAAATGTTTATTCTGCACAAGGTACAGACAAGTCTTGTGGGATCCATGCCTGATTCATTTTAATAAAGGTTAGCTTGTCCACGTTGGATGTGGACAAACGGCTCCGCTTGTCTGTGATAACGCCCCCTGCCGCGCTAAACACACGTTCCGACAATACACTGGCTGCAGGGCAGGCCAGCACCTCCAAGGCATAAAGGGCAAGCTCAGGCCATGTGGCCAATTTGGAGACCCAGAAGTTGAATGGGACAGACCCATCAGTCAGTACGTGTAGGCGTGTGCACACATACTCTTGCACCATGTTGCTGAAATGCTGCCTCCTGCTAAGCCGTTGTCTATCGGCTGGTTGTGCTGTTTGTTGTGGTGGGCTGCTGACAAAGCTTTGCCACATTTTAGCCATGCTAACCCTGCCTTCTGAGGTGCTGGCGGTGGCACAGCTGCGTTGGTGGCCTCTTCCTCCTCCTCTGCCTTCGCCTTGTGCTTCCGCTGAGCCCCCAGTGTCATTTGGGAATGCCCTCAGCAGCACCTCTACCAATGTGCGCTTGTAGTCGTGCATCTTCCTCTCACGCTCCAGTGAGGGAATTAAGGACGGCACGTTGTCCTTGTAACGGGAATCCAGCAGGGTGGCCACCCAATAATCAGAGGAAGTTACAATGTGGGCAACTCGGCTGTCATTGCGCAGGCACTGCAGCTTGCAGTCGGCCATGTGTGCCAGGCTGAGACAAGCTGTCCTCTGTGGGAGGTATATCATCTGTGTCCTCTGTATCCCCCCAGCCAAGCTCCAGTGATGCCCACGAGCTGCGTTGGGTGCCACCCTGCTGCAATTCCTCCCCCTCCTCCTCATCTTCCTCGTCCTCCAGAACTGTGACCTGGCTTGAATATTTTTGTCCTGGCCTATGCTGGTGCAGGAACCCACCCTCCGAGCCACTTGCGAATGACTGGCCTGATAACCGTGGAAATTACCCCTCTTCCTCCTCCTCCTCCTCATCCTCCTGTGCCACATCCTCTTCCATCATGGCCCGAAGTGTTTTTTCAAGGAGACATAGAAGTGGGATAATAATGCTGAGAACAGCATCATCGGCACTGGCCATGTTGGTGGAGTACTCAAAACACCGCATTACGCTACACAGGTCTTGCATGGAGGCCCACTCGTTGGTGGTGAAGTGTTGCTGTTCCGCAGAGCAACTGACCCGTGCGTGCTGCAGCTGAAACTCCACTATTGCCTGCTGCTGGTCGCACAGTCTCTCCAGCATGTGCAAGGTGGAGTTCCACCTTGTTGGCACGTCGCATATGAGGCGGTGAGCGGGAAGGCCGAAGTTCCGCTGCAGCGCAGACAGGCGAGCAGCAGCAGGGTGAGAACGCCGAAAATGTGCACAGATGGCCCACACTTATGCAGCAGCTCTGACATATCCGGGTAGTTTTTTTAAAAATTCTGTACCACCAAATTCAGCATATGCGCCAGGCAAGGGATATGCGTCAAACCGGCTCGGCCCAGAGCCGCTACGAGATTTCGGCCATTGTCGCACACCACCAGGCCGGGCTTGAGGCTCAGTGGCAACAACCACTCATTGGTTTGTTGTTCAATGCCCGTCCACAGCTCCTGCGCAGTGTCGGGTTTATCCCACAAATATATCAGTTTTAAAAAAGCCTGCTGTCGTTTCCCCCTAGATGTGCTGATGTTGGCGGTGAAGGTGTTACGCTGAGCGGATGAGTGGGTGGTCGAAGAGGAGGAAGCACAGTAGGAGGAGGAGGCAACAGGAGGCAAAGAGAAATGCCCTGCAATCCTCGGTGGTGCAAGGACCTGCGCCAAATGGCGCAGTTAGCGAGATATAGCGTCCCTGCCCGTGCTTACTGGTTCATGCATCAGTGGTTATGTGGACCTTGCCACTGATAGCATTGCGGAGTGCACACTTGATTTTGTCCCCGACTTGTTTGTGCAGGGAAAGGATGGCTCTCCTGGAAAAGTAGTGGTGGCTGGGTACCACGTACTGTGGGACAGCCAACACCATCAGGTTTTTGAAACTGTCCGTGTCCACCAGACAGAATGACAGCATTTCAAAGGCCAGGAATTTTGAAATGCTGGCATTCAGGGCCAGGGATCGCGGGTGGGTAGGGGGTACTTCCTCTTTCTCTCCAGTGTTTGGGAGATGGACAGCTGTAAGCTTCCATGGGACCATATGGAAATGCTTGGGGACAGTGGCGGACATGGTGGCGTTGCTGTCATATCGTCTGTTTGCTGGGTGGCAGGTGACACTGTCACTGTAGAGGTGGAGGAAGAGGCAGCAGCAGAAGAGGAAGCAGGAGGAGGCCGAGACCTTTCTTGGATTTTGAGGAAATTATTCCAATGCAGCTTGTGCCTTGAATTTAGATGCCTGGTCATGGGGGTTGTGCTCAGGTTGAGAACATTTATGCCCCGGCTACGGCTATCATTGCACAGCTTGCAAACCACTCGTGTCTTGTCGTCAACACATTGTTTGAAGAACTGCCACGTGGGGAAACGCCTTTGAGTTGCCTTTGGTGTGCTAGGTCCCTGGGTGCGGTGGCTAGTAGCAGGCCTACTGTCTAGGGGACGCTCGCTCCACTTTTGCAACCTGCTTCCTCTTTTGCTGTGCTGGTGCCTCTGTGCGACCACCCCCTCTTCCTCCAAACTCCACACGTCACTCGGATGACCCTCATTCCATGAGGGGTCTAGGACCTCATAATCCTCCACATCATCTTCCACCCACCCTTCACCACTGCCCTCCTTGTCAGTCTGTACACTGAGGCAAGCTGCAGCAGTTGGCACCTGTGTTTCATCATCATCAGAAATGTGCTGCGCTGGTATTTCCATGTCCTCATCCTGCAACAGAAGTGGTTGGGCATTGGTGCACTCAATGTCTTCCACTTCTGGGGCAGCGCTATGAGGATGGCCCACAGAAAGAACACCAGGAGAGTCATCAAAAAGCATAAGAGTTTCTTGCAGGACTTGGGGCTCAGACTGCTTGGCTAATTTACAAGGGGCTGAGGTGAAAGACAGATGGCCATGGGGTTCAGTTGCCAACTCTGAGCTTTCATCAAGGGACTGGGAGGGAAGCAATGTGAAGGAACTGGAGGCATTGTCAGCCACCCAATCTACTATCGCCTGTACTTGTTCTGGCCTCACCAATCTTTGAGGGGCATGGTTCTGTTGGCTACCTGAGGAAGGTGTTTCCCTTGTGCATGTAGCTGGCACACCTCGACCATGTCCTCTCTTTCCAACAGGAGGTTCACCAACACCACCAACACCAGCAGCACCAGCATCACCAGCAGCACCATGACCACATCCCTTATTTGCTCTCCTCATTGGGCCCGCAAATGTACTATGTAGCCCTATGTAAGTATTTATTAATTCCAATTAATACCCTTTTTTGAAAAACACCAACGTAGCCGGACTTTTTATTTTGGTGCAAGAAATGCACTGCTCACACCAAAAGCTGGAAGCTCTCCCATTAGAACTAGGAGATGATTTTTGAACAATAAATAATCTATCTCTTACAGCAACAGCTGGAACCTGGCCCTATAGGAGTAGGCAATGGTTTTTGAACAATAATCTGTCCCTCTAAGCAACAGCTGGAAACTCTCCCTTTAGAACTAGGAGATGATTTTTTAACAATAATGTGTCACTTACAGCAACAGCTGGAACCTGGCCCTATAGGAGTAGGCAATGATTTTTGAACAATAATCTGTCCCTTCTGTCCCTCTAAGCAACAACTGGAAACTCTCCCTTTAGAACTAGGAGTTGATTTTTGAACAATAATGTGTCACTTACAGCAACAGCTGGAACCTGGCCCTATAGGAGTAGGCAATGGTTTTTAAACAATAATCTGTCCCTCTAAGCAACAGCTGGAAACTCTCTCTATAGAACTAGGGGATTATTTTTGAACAATAATGTGTCACTTACAGCAACAGCTGGCCCTATAGGAGTAGGCAATGATTTTTGAACAATAATCTGTCCCTCTAAGCAGAAGCCTCTACCTAGTGCAGTCATATCACTCAAAGCAGCAGTATGTGAAATCTCAAATTACTCCAACAATCTGATCGTTGTGTACGATTGCACAATCTGATCGTTGTGTACGATCATAACGATCATTGTGTTAGGCAGGGTTTGATCTGCAATGTGTCACTCAAAGCAGCAGTATGTGAAATCTCAAATTACTCCAACAGTCTGTTCATTGTGCACGATCATAGCGATCGTTGTGTTATGCAGAGTTTGATCTGCAATCTGTCACTGAAACCAGCAGTATGTGAAATCTCAAATTTCTGCAATCTGTCCCTCAGAGCAACAGCAGTAGTAATCTCAGGATGCAGGATCAAATGTTAAAATGTCTGCAATTTCTCCCTCACAAAAACGCCGACAGCTTCCTCTCCCTACACTAACCCAAGAGCATGTGACATGCAGCACTGTGACTACAGCTTATAAAGAGGCTGGGTCACATGATGCACTGGCCAATCACAGCCATGCCATTAGTAGGCATGGCTGTGATGGCTTCTAAGAGCAAACCAGCAAAACACTTGTTGATTGGCTGCCCTTCAGCTATTCAACGTGCGTGATCAACTACCAGAACCCAGAACCCAGAACCCGAACCCGAACATTTTTTGAAATGTCCGTGTTCGGGTCCGGGTCCCGGACACCCTGAACGTTACAGTCCGGGTTCGCTCAACACTACTCAGGAAGCCTAGCAGAATGTGTTTTGGCATGTAATTGCAAGTATGCTTTTTCTGTGTGTGATAAAAAACTTGTTAAAACGACAACTTTGTAAAAAAAATATATTTTTTCTAAATTTTCCACAAAACTGTGACAAGAAAATACAACTTCAAAAAACTCACTATGCCTCTTTCTAAATACCTTGGACTGTTTTCCAAAAAGGGGTCATTTGGTGGGTATTTGTACCTGGCTTGTATTTTAGGGTCTCAAGAAATGAATATATAAGGACTGATCAATTTTCATATATATATATATATATATATATATATATATATATATATACCACACTTTGTAGATGCAATACCTTTCACACAGACTAAAGCACACTGTTTTGGGTTATATTTAGTAAAATATAAACTAAAAATAAAATAAAAATAAAACATTTATAACAAGATCAAAGAAAAAAGGTTTTTTTTCAAAATGTTTGGTATTTTTTCGTTTATATATCAAAAAATATAAAACACAGTGGTGATTAAATACAACCAAAAAAAAAAGCTTTATCTGTTTAAAAAAATTATAAAAATATAATTTGGGTACAGTGTTACATGCCTGAGTAATTGTCACTCAAAGTGTGACAGTGCTGAAAGCTGAAAATTGGCCTGGACTGGAACGGGGTGAAAGTGTCTGGACCTGAAGTGGTTAAAGGGATTGTAAAGTCAGAAGGTTTTTTATCTTTCAATTTCTTTATTAAAGTTTTTCAGAAGGGGTATACATATTAATAGCAAGGTTATTGGCCATGGAGGCCTGTATAGCATGAGTATACCTGAGTAACAGAAAAACAATCTTAGAGTATTAAGAATATATAACAAACTAACTAAAATCTTCGGGTTGAGAGTTTCAATGTTCTCTCTATCCCATATCTCTTGGAGACATCCATTTTGCTCCTCCTGGGAGGGTTACTTGATATAAGATACAAACTTGCATCTATAATTTGTATCAAATTTACTCACTGAATCATCCCAGTGTGAGTCCTCCAGTTACCCCAATTTGATCATGCTTTGGTCCAGAAGATTTGGCTATGATGTGTCAGGGAAACTCTCCCAAGGATCTGAGAAAATTAATTCCTGAGGATTACTTCATGTTCCCCAAAGTGCTATCTCCTGTTTAGTGGTTGACAATACAAGACAACCCTTGGGGACCCATAATAATAAGTACAACCATATTAACAACAGTAGATTAAAAGGAAAAGAAAGAGCAAAAAGAGGAGAAAAAAAAAGGGGGAGTATATCTAGGTGTGCCCTATAAGGAAACGAAGCTGAGCGCAGCATGAACCTTCCAGGATGCTCCTTCGAGAAAGTATATGGCCCGAGTAGAGAGGGACTTTTATAAAACGTGCCCAAGGCTCCCATATAGCTTCAAACTATTTGTGAGCTTTGCGACAATTTGCTCCTGGGCTATAATACACAATATTTTTCGTTTTGTTACTACAATTGATTCCGAGGATTTTTTCCAAGCTCCCGCAATCGTAATTTTGGCACCTAAAGTCAGAAGGTTATTTTATCTTAATGCATTCTATTCTATAAAAAGTCTTCTGTGTGCAGCATCCCCCTTAGCCCCCCTAATACTTACCGAACCCCATCTCTGTAATGTGATGTCCATGAGTGTCAGAACCGTCCGGGACTCTCCTTCCTGGCTGAGACACAGCAGCAGTGCTATTGGCTCCCATTACTGTCAATCAAAGTCAGTTAGCCAATCAGGAGAGAAAGGGGGATGGGCCAAACCACATCTCTGTGTCTGAATGGACACACTGAGCTGCAGCTCGACTTGGGTGCCCCCATAACAATTTGCTTGCTGTGTGGGAACTCAACAGGAGGGAGGGGCCAGGAGCACCGAAGAGGCACCTGAGAAGAGGAGGATCTGGGCTGCTCTGTGCAAATCCACTGCACAGAGCAGGTAAGTATAAAATGTTTGTTATTTTTTTTAGAAAAAATAAGACTTTACAATAACTTTAATAGATCATTTACATGTTGCATTTACCTTGTTGACATGGTGAATTAATAATACAATGTGCTATGATAATTCTTCTATTTCTTATGTCCAGTTATGCTGTAAAATGTATTTATTATGTATGAATTCCAAGGATTTGTGTTTAAAATACGTTTCAGCTTCCTAAGCCCATACAGGGTAGCAGGGTGAATGTCTGTGGCTACTGTGTGTAGAAGCTCCTGTGAGAAAGAGCGTTGAGGCCACTGACACAACCTCAGTCATAACCTTTCTAATTACATCTACAGAACATATACATGTGATAGGTGTTATTAAGTGTGTAGATCACTCCCCCAAATGTTCTTGTAATATAACTTTGTAGGTAGACAACTCAGCAGGATCCAATTTCTGCATAGCATTTGAAGCCGGAGAAAGAGTTAACATGAGGGTGACAAAATAAAAACTCTAGCTGCATTACATGACATCTTCTAGTTGGCTACACTTCAGCTTTAAACTGAAAATTATATATCACTATTATGGAGATGATATGTGGATAGATAGATAGATAGATAGATAGATAGATAGATAGATAGATAGATAGATAGATAGATAGATAGATAGATAGATAGATAGATAGATAGATAGATAGAGTGTGTGTAGTTAGTAAAGTGTTTTTTTTTTTCTTGTGTGTGTGTGTCTCTGACACTCAAACACACAATTTAATGTCCTGCTGGAGGCTTATGCAATGCATTACAGGGGATTTAGCACAGTTTATGTCCCAGAGAACAAGCACTAAGAGGAAAAATATAGACAGGCAGACTTTGGCTGTACGGGAATGATGCTTGCTTTTCCAGGCTCTGCTGAAATGTTTATTTATAACTCCCACTGTCTGGCAGAATCCTTGCCAATCAAAACACTTGAAGGATTTTCCAACTGGTTGGGAGCATTCCATTTCAAAAAAGCTTTCTTTTAGGGGGGTCGGGATACTTGATATGAGTTAAGCTGTAAAATTAGTTTCAGAACAGTGGGTCATCTAAACTCAAGTCAGCTTGTAAAAATATATATATATATTTAATTAACCCCTTGGACTGTGTGTAAAGAAAGCAAATATACGTGGTTTTGACTGTTAGAATTTACAAATTAGCATCATTATTTTTTTGCTATGGTTTGTATTTACAGTTAAGCTGTATAGATATATAAACTGGAAAATGAAGCAAACAATGTATATAGTTATTTTCTTAGTACTGAATATGATTTTTTTTCTTCTTGTTCCTAAATAAGGCTGTGTAAACTAACATTTTTTTTTCTATTGGATGACGTTTTATTAAACACGAAATACATCTAATTTTTAAATGGGACAAAGCAGATTGCAGCATGTGTGCTGTGATTGTATATTATGCTTTTTGTGGCAGGCAGAGGTATCATATTCCTGTATGTTCCTCAATATAAAGTAAAACTGTACTATATTCAGTCTTTCATAGATTACCATTGGCAATGGTTTGTGGGTTCAATAAAAAATAAAATAGTAAGCAAATGATTGTAATTGTTTATGTCGTATACAGTATCTCACAAAAGTGAGTACACCCCTCACATTTTGTAAATATTTTATTATATCTTTTCATGTGACAACACTGAAGAGATGACACCTGCTACGATGTAAAGTAGTGAGTGTACAGCTTGTATAACAGTGTCATTTAGCTGTCCCCTCAAAATAACTCAACACACAGCCATTAATGTCTAAACTGCTGGCAACAAAAATGAGTACACCCCTAAGTGAAAATGTCCAAGTTGGGCCAAATTAGCCATTTTCCCTCCCCGGTGTCATGTGACTTGTTAGTGTTACAAGGTCTCGTGTGTGAATGGGGAGCAGGTGTGTTAAATTTGGTGTTATCGCTCTCACTCTCTCATATTGGTCACTAGAATTTCAACATGGCACCTTATGGCAAAGAACTCTGAGGATCTGAAAAAAGGAATTGTTACTCTACATAAATATGGCCTAGGCTATAAGAAGATTGCCAAAACACTGAAACTGAGCTGCAGCATGGTGACCATACAGTGGTTTAAAGGACAGGTTCCACTCAGAATAGGCCTCGCCATGGCAACCAAAGAAGTTGAGTGCACATTCTTAGCATCATATCCAGAGGTTGTCTTTGGGAAATAGACATATGAGTGCTGCCAGCATTGCTGCAGAGGTTGAAGGGTTGGCACACTGGATCGAATTGATCTGCATGGCTGTCGTCCCAGAAGTTAGCCTCTTCTAAAGATGATGCACAAGAAAGCCTGCAAACAGTTTGCTGAAGACAAGCACACTAAGGACATGGATTACTGGAACCATGTCCTGTGGTCTGATGAGACCAAGATAAACTTATTTGGTTCAGAGGGTGTCAAGTATGTGCGGCGGCAACCAGGTGAGGAATACATAGACAAGTATGTCTTGCCTACAGTCAAGCATGGTGCTGGGAGTGTCATGGTCTAAGGCTGCATGAGTGATGCCGGCACTGGGGAGCTACAGTTCATTAAGGTAACCATGAATGCTAACATGTACTGTGACATACTGAAGCAGAGCATAATCCCCTCCCTTCCAGGCTTGGCCGCAGAACAGTATTCCAACATGATAACGACCCCAAACGCACCTCCAAGACAATCACTGCCTTGCTAAAGAAGCTGAGGGTAAAGGTTATGGACTGGTCAAGCATGTCTCCAGACCTAAACCCTATTGAGCATCTGTGAGGCATCCTCAAATGGAAGGAGGAGTGCAAGGTCTCTAACATTCACCAGCTCCATGATGTCATCATGGAGGAGTGAAAGAGGACTCCAGTGGCATCCTGTAAAGCTCTGGTGAACTCCATGCCCAAGAAGGTTAAGGCAGTGCTGGAAAATAATGGTGGCCACACAAAATATTGACACTTTGGGCCCAATTTGGACATTTTCACTTAGGGGTGTATTCACTTTTGTTGCCAGCGGTTTAAAAATGAATGGCTGTGCGTTGAGTTATTTTGAGAGGACAACAAATTTACACTATTATACAAGCTGTACAATCACTACTTTACATTGTAGCAAAGTGTTATTTCTTCAGTGTTGTCACATGAAAAGATATAATAAAATATTTAAAAATGTGAGGGGTGTACTCACTTTTGTGAGATACTATATATACCAATTGTCCAAAAGATTAGAATAATCTGCTGACAACTGATCTAAGCAAGACATGCCAATTTTCATACACCTTATCAATTTTTGTCCTTCTAGTGCTGAAATGGGAATGAAGAATGTTTGGTTCTCCAGTTTTGGACCAACATAAGGCTCCATGTAATTTACTGCAGCCACGGGAAAATACAAAACATGGTTGAACCTCACCTTACCGCAGCAGCTCCTAAACTCTGCTAAAAGCCTACTGTGTGTGTACATTGACACATAGGCTTTTATGGATTTGAGTTTAAAAGCTTTGGCAAAAAAAATGCCAAAAGCTTCTAAACTCAAGTTTAGGAGCTGCTAGTGTACATGAAGCCTAAGGTTCATAAAGAGGTCTGAATTTTTTGTCACATGGAATCTGAAGTTATCAACCACAGGAAATGGACAACCTCAATTGTGTCCACCTCTAAATCTATTCATTCTGGTGACATTGTGAGCAGGCCTAATATCTCTTTCAATTGTACTGAGCAATCTTATCAAATTAACAGGAAATAGACTGATAGTTTAGTTTTTGCAACACCAAGATCTTTTATAGCACTGCAACTTTCCGTATATACATTTTAAAAGAAAATATCAGCTCCTGGAAAAAAAATGAAATTTGATTTGTTGTGAAATGCTACAATATCTTAATGTTCACAGAGTTTGGAACTTGATTGATTGATAGCCAGCTTTTGGGTTCAAAAAAGCAAAATATATGTGAAAATACACCAATATTTGTTGCTACAAAATGCAGTTTGAAATACATAGATTGTAAATTGTACAGGCCACATGCATTTCAACTTTCCAAAAGAGACTTTCCACAAAAGTTTGGAATGTGTCTGAAGAAATTTGTGCCAATTCAGCCAGAAGAGCCCTTGTAGGATTGGTACTGATGTTGGAGAACAAGACATGGCTCATAATTACTATTCCAGCTAGTTCCAAAGATGTTCAATAGGGCTGAGGGCAGGGCTCTGTAGTCACTGTGGACACTTCCTTTTGATATCAGCTGCTGTCATTATGGTTATTACAATGTGATTTTTATAATATATACACAGCAACTCGTTTAGTAAATAAACCACTCCTATCACCATAGGTGTACTTACTGGCTCTCTCAACCAGCTGCTAGAGGCCGCCCAAGACTGCTCTTGGTAGATAACTAGAGTTGGGCAAACAGTTCAGACTGAGCATGAGTTGGGGCCCAGCATTGGCTGTTCACCCATTCGACGAACACCCGAATTATCGGGGCGTTCAATCGTTTGTTCGGCCCGCCGAATTACCACAATGCACTGTGCCGCTGCACAGTGCATTGGAAGCCCTGATTGGCTGAAGCAATGAAAGCTTTACCCAATCAGGGCACAAAGCACTGTCAGAGCCATGATTGGAGAAAGTAATGATGACTTTATCCAATCAGGTGGTTTTCTAAAAGGTGTATGTGCCTTAGGCAGCGCTTATCCTCTGGTATAAGGTGCAATGTCCTGCGTGCAGGCTGCTGCTGTGGCCCCAATATTTGGGGGATAATGTGATTTGTGTGAACAGTCTGTGTTTTGTGTTCAAACAGCGCTTGCACTCTCTGTTAAATTGTTACAAATCTTACTGTGTATAAGTGGTTACATAAACAAAATGAAATTCACAGTGATCTCTCAATTTGTACACATACAAGTTCACATCGCTCAAATAAATGCCATGAATAAATATATAAATTTATATAAATTTATCAGGAAGTGACGAAACGCGTCAGTTGATTACACGGTGCGAGAGGCCACGCTCAGCAGGTCTGTAAGCAGGAAGTGCAAATAGCACTAACCGCGAGCACAACCTTTGGAGCATTTCACAGATACTGGCAAATGTGTGTTACAATGATGTTTGCACTGTGAAAAGTTTTGGCCAAATAAACCTTTTAAAAGAGATATACGATGAGTTATTCCTTTTTATACCCACGCATGGAATATTGACCGCGGAGGAGAGCGAGAGAAAGCAGAGGACAACCATATCCTAAGGTCGGATTGTAGACCTAAAGCGCGATTTGACTCCTCCACACCGTATGGTTGGAGGGTCAAAGGAATCTGGTAAGCAGGGCACAACACCCTGAGTCATTATTTTTTCACCACTCAGCACCCCAATGCAGCACGAGCACTTTAAAGCATAAAGAATTGTTCCACACTCAAGAAGTTTAAAGCATTGATAGACTGGAACTGAAACAGCACCTTCACACTGTATACCACGTATTGCACATCAAATAATCGTTTGGCACAGAGCACAGCACTTTATCTGGACTTTATTTATATATTTTAATTATTTATATATTTATTCATGGCATTTATTTGAGCGATGTGAACTTGTATGTGTAAAAATTGAGAGATCACTGTGAATTTCATTTTGTTTATGTAACCACTTATACACAGTAAGATTTGTAACAATTTAACAGAGAGTGCAAGCGCTGTTTGAACACAAAACACAGACTGTTCACACAAATCACTTTATCCAATCAGGGCTCATTGCTCTTAGTCCCGCCCCACACTATAAAAAATATTCTCCCCATAGCGGTCATTTGCAGTGTGATATTTGCATGGAGAGAGATAGAACAGGGCTCTGTTCAGTGCTGCTAGTGAGTTTGTGTGCTATAGTGCTTATATTGTCAGTGTAGAATATCAGTTTAGTGTGAATCTGGTGATAGTTCAGTGTGAATGTAGTGTGACCATTTATTTTTACTTTAGTGTCAGTTTTGTGACTACAATGAAACTATTCATTTTTACTTTAGTGTCAGTTTTGGAATTGTAGTGTGACCATTCATTTTTACTTTAGTGTCAGTTTAATTTGTCAGGGCAGGTTTCCTGCAGTGTATATTAGTGTATTACTGCAGGTTTAATGCAGTATATATCAGTGTGTTACTGCACATTTAACACAGTATATATAAGTGCATTTCTGTACAGTTAACGCAGTATATATCTTTGCATTACTGCACGTTTAATGTAGTATATATCCGTGCGTTACTGGAAGTTTAATGCAGTACATATGCAATAAATATCCGGGCATTACTGGTCGTTTAACGCAGTATATATCCGTGTGTTACTGCAGGTTTAACGCAGTATATATCAGTGCATTACTGGATGTTTAATTCAGTATATATCAGTGCATTACTGTACGTTTAACGCAGTATATATCCATGCGCTACTGCACGTTTAACGAAGTATATATCAGTGCGTTACTGTACGTTTAATGCAGTACATATCCATGTGTTACTGCACATGTAACACAGTATATATCCATGTGTTACTGCACATTTATCGCAGTATATAGTATCTCACAAAAGTCAGTACACCCCTCACATTTTTGTAAATATTTTATTATCTCTTTTCATGTGACAACACTGAAGAAATGACACTTTGTTACAATGTAAAGTAGTGATTGTGCAGCTTGTATAACAGTGTCAATTTGCTGTCCCCTCAAAATAACTCAACACAAAGCCAATAATGTCTAAACTGCTGGCAACAAAAGTGAGTACACCTCTAAGTGAAAATGTCCAAACTGGGCCTAGAGTGTCAATATTTTGTGTGGCCTCCATTATTTTCCAGCGCTGTCTTAACACTCTTGGGCATGGAGTTCACCAGAGCTTTACAGGTTGCCATTGGAGTCCTCTTCCTCCTCTTCTCCATGATGACAGCACAGAGCTAGTGGATGTTAGAGACCTTGCTCTCCATTCCGTTGAGGATGCCCCATAGATGCTTAATAGGGTTTAGGTCTGGAGACATGCTTGACCAGTCCATCACCTTTACCCTCAGCTTCTTTAGCAGAGCAGTGGTCATCTTGGAGGTGTGTTTGAGGTCGATATCATGTTGGAATATTGCCCTGCAGCCCAGTCTCCGAAGGGAGGAGATCATGCACTGCTTCAGTATGTCACAGTACATGTTATCATTCATGGTTCCCACAATAAACTGTAGCTCCCCAGTGCCGGCAGCACTCATGCAGCCCCAGACCATGACCCTCCCACCACCATGCTTGACTGTAGGTAGGTAAGACACACTTGTCTTTGTACTTCTCACCTGGTTGCCGCCACACATGCTTGACACCATCTGAACCAAATACATTTATCTTGTTCTCATCAGACCACAGGACATGATTCCAGTAATCCACGCCCTTAGTCTGCTTGTCTTCAGCAAACCGTTGCACCTCTTGTGCATCATCTTTAGAAGAGGCTTCCTTCTGGGACAACAGCCATGCAGACCAATTTGATGCAGTGTGAGGCGTATGGTCTGAGCACTGACAGGCTGAACCCCCCCACCCCTTCAACCTTTGCAGCAACACTGGCAGCACCCATATGTCTATTTTCCAAAGACAACCTCTGGATATGATGCTGAGCATGTGCACTCAACTTCTTTGGTCGGCCATGGTGAGGCCTGTTGTGAGTGGAACCCAGGCCTGTACTGGCCATCGGGACTACCGGGAGTTTCCCGGTGGGCCGATGGCTCAGTGGGCCGGTTCATATGCAGAGTTCGGCTGGCAGCAGCGGGAGCGTGGCAGCAAACAGCAGCGGGATTCGGGAGAAAGTGGCCACTGGCCAGCGAGGAGGGCAGTCAGATAATGAGAAATGAGCTCCACCCCCTCCCTGAGCACAGAAGAGGAGTGTGCGCGGCCACCCCGGCGCTTCCAGAGCCTCCATTCCCCCACCTCCTCTCTGCTCCAACCAAGAAGAGTGCTACTCGGCTGGAGGAAGAGGACTGGCGGGAGGCGGGGGCTGCCAAGGAGCCCCTGCAGTGCAGAGGGGACCAGGGGGAGACTCGGCGCGCTGCTGCCGCTGCTGGATGTCAGGTACTCGGTAATGGCATCCTGGCATCTTACTTAGCTGCCCGCACACAGAGCCTGGGGGAGGGGGGAGCAGAGGAGGGACTGCAGATAGGGTCAGTGCTATGTGGTCTGTCTCAGCCCCCCTCCCTGTCTCTCAGCCCCCCTCCCTGTCACTCAGCCCCCCTCCTTGTCTCTCAGCCCCCCTCCCCCCCGACTCTCTGTCCCTCCCCCCGACTCTCTGTCCCTCCCCCCGACTCTCTATCCCTCCCCCCCCGACTCTCTGTCCCTCCCCCCGACTCTCTGTCCCTCCCCCCGACTCTCTGTCCCTCCCCCCGACTCTGTGTCCCTCCCCCCGACTCTCTGTTCCTCCCCCCGACTCACTGTCCCTCCCCCCGACT
>BLSH010176948.1:0-17296 GCA_018402905.1 Glandirana rugosa | reverse complement strand
TGCCCCCCCCCCCCCCCCCCAGGCACTATAGGGGATTTTTAATTGTTATTGTTATTTCTCATTTTGATGGTTTCAATGTTTTTTACAAACTTTTTTTTATTGATACATGTCCCCCAGGGCAGTACCCAGGCCCCCATACCCTTTGTATGCCAAAATTACTTGCATATAAACCTACTAAATGGGCACTTTTGATTCTTCACCTTCGGGTCCCTTAGACTTCAATGGGGTTCGTTATTCAGTTCCAAACTTTTGCAATGTTTTAAAGTTCTGCCGCAAAGCGAACAGGGGGTCATTCAGCTCATCTCTATAGATGACCACCCAAACCTGGGTAACACCGTCTCACCAGTTGCCACCTCACCTTCAGGACTACACAAAAAGAATTCCATCTAAAGTTTGAAACTATTGTTTGGCAAAGAAACTATTGTGGGCCTTTATATATAAAAAAATATTATAATAGCTTTATTGGTACAAATACATAAAAGACTCATAAAACCAATATAAATAGCGGCTCAAACTATCATGTATACATTTGTAGATAGTCAGAAAACTTTGACCATAGCGACAAACAATGCATATGTATTTGTACCAATAAAGCTATTATATATTTTTTTATATTTAAAAGCTCACAATTATTTCTTTGCCAAACAATAGCCCCAATCTTTAGAGGGAATTCTTTTGTGTAATATGGAAGGGATGATAGCAATGCCATAGCACTCTGTCATGATCAGGGGTCAGTCTCAATGACCAGTTGCTATAACAGTAGCGGAACTGCCACTGACCAGCAGAATGAGTACACAGGCAGTCACCTTGGTGAATGATGCGGGTTCATCAGAGGTGCAGAATCTAAGTACTAACCTGTATTCATTAAAGCTCCTGATGGTGGTGAGCAAGACGGGGTCCAGTAGCAGTTAAGCAGCTAGGGATCAAACAGAAGCGTAGTCAGTAAACAAGCCAAAGGTCAATAACAAGTAGTTGCAGGTTGGGATCAGGTAGAAGCATAGTCAAGGAACAAGCCAAGGGTTGATAGCGAGTGGTAGCAAAACATGGACGGCAGCAGGAAAGACAAGTGCAAGATACTGGCTGGAGAGAGCACAATAACATGGCAAACAGAAAGGGCAGAGACATGGATTAAATCAGGACATTCGTTGAAGTAGCAAAGAGTTCAGGGCTCAAGATAAACAAAGTTCAAGAGTGGATCATTCGAGGAATTGACCCAGGATCTGTCCAGCATTTCAGGTAGCACAGCAAGAAGAGACATTGCCTGACTCAGCAGAGGTTCTGGGTTTAAACCCAGGCCCTGACAGTACTCCCCTCCTCCCAGAACGTTCTTAGATGTTTAGAGGCAGGTTTTGTCTGGAAACCTCTGGTGGAATTCTCTTGTTCATATTGGGGCATGAACATTCTCCTCAGGCTCTCAAGAATTTCCTTCTGGCCCATATACTTCCCATTGAACCAGTTATTGTATTTTGTTCATAAAGATCCTGGAATCAAAAATTTTCTCCACCACAAATTCATCTTCATCCTGTACCTCAATAGGTGGAGAAGGTGGAAGAATTCTTCCAGAAAAAGGATTTTCACACAATGGTTTGAATAATGATATGTGAAAAAGGGTGAATCTTCATACTGTCAGGAAGTTTTAAGCTAAAGGTGACCGAATTGATTTGAGCAGAAATCTGTAAAGGTCCTCCAATTTTTTGTCTCAGTTTAGCAGATGGAGCATAAACCTTCAAATATTTGGTAGATAACCAAACTTTGTCATCCCACACGAAATGTAGGTGGTGACCTGCAATGTCTGGCAGCAGCCTACTTGTAACAGTCTTGAGCCTCCTTCAGAGTATCAATCTATTTTTCCTATAAAGTACTTAGTAGAGTTGATCGAACCTCTGGAAGTTCAGGTTCTGCAGGTTCGGCCGAACTTCGGGACAAAGTCTGGGTTCGGGTCCGGACTTGACCCGAACTTTGACCCGGACCCCGAACCCCATTGAAATCAATGGGGACCCGAACTTGTAGGCACAACAATGGCTGTAACAAAGTCCTGGAAAGTCCTAGAGGTCTGCAAAAGGAAGGAAAATGGGGGTAAGGGTTGGACAAGTGCCCTACAAAGAAATGGGAATAGGGAAATAACTTAAAATAATTTTAAGCTAAAATCACATAAAAAAATCAAAAATGGAGGTGGATGTGGAGTTGGAGGTTGAGGAGGCGGTGGAGGAGGAGGTAGCCAACACAGTTTTTTTTCATTTTTGGAATTTTTTTGTTTTTTTTTTAAACCAGCAATGTAGATGCACTTTTTAATTTTGTGCAAGAAACAATAATCTGTCCCTTTAAGCAACAGTAGGAACCTCTTCCAATAGAACTAGGAGATGATTTTAGATTCTGAATTCATCTCCAAGTTGTACAGGGAAAGCCTCCAGCTGTTGCTTTAAGGGAAAGATTATTGTTCTAAAATCATCTTCAAAGTGTGTGGGAAAAGCCTATTGCAGGGGCATAGAGCCATATTACTGTTCTAAAATCAACTTCAAAGTGTGTGGGAACAGCCTGTTTTAGCCGCATGAAACCATATTAGTGTTCTAAAATCATCTTCAAAGTGTGTGGGAAAAGCCTATTTCAGCCGCATGAAGCCATATTAGTGTTCTAAAATCATCTTCAAAGTGTATGGGAAAAGCCTGTTTCAGCCGCATGAAGCCATATTAGTGTTCTAAAATCATCTTCAAAGTATGTGGGAAAAGCCTGTTTCAGCCGCATGAAGCCATATTAGTGTTCTAAAATCATCTTCAAAGCGTGTGGGAAAAGCATGTTTCAGCCGCATGGAGCCATATTAGTGTTTTAAAATCATCTTCAAAGTGTATGGGAAAAGCCTGTTTCACCCGCATGGAGCCATATTAGTGTTCTAAAATCATCTTCACAGTGTGTGGGAAAAGCCTGTTTCAGCTGCATGGAGCCATATTAGTGTTCTAAAATCATCTTCACAGTGTGTGGGAAAAGCCTGTTTCAGCCGCATGGAGCCATATTAGTGTTCTAAAATCATCTTCACTGAGTCCGGGTCCGGGTCCCGGGCACCCAAAAGTTCGGTACGGACCCGAACTTTACAGTTCGGGTTCGCTCAACTCTAGTAGTTAGTCTATTGGTAACAGCAGGAATTGGAGTTGAGATCTAGAGATCAGGAATAAAAACTGGATGATACCTGGTGTTAAAGTCAAAAGGACTTGGAAGTGGAAGAGTAAACAAACTCTTCCATATAAAGATAGTCCACCCAGTCATCCTGAAGATAACTGACAAAACATTGAAGGAACTGCTCCAATATTTGATTGGTCCTCTCAGTCTGACCATTAAATTGAGGATGAAAAGCAGAGGACAGGTTACACCTAAGGTTGAACAAAAACTTTTCAAAAATCTTGAGGTAAACTGCACTCCTCTGGCAGACATCACATATAGTATAAGTATAGTATAAGTCTACAGAAAGTGCATGTGTATCTGTGTATATGCTATACACATATAAACACACATACTGTATATGCAAACATAGACACATGTAGATTCATTTTTATATTACAAGTTAAAATGTTGTTCAATATACACTCACTCTTGTCTGTGTCTTGCCCAACAGTTTATCATATCATAGTTGCATTATTTGTTAGAAAATACTATAGCAAATGAAGACACACCATCTTGCCATTGGAAAATCTGAGGTCTGTAATGTTAACACAAGAATCGTAGGTATAAGAGGCTGCCTTCCGGGTATATTCAAAAACAGACTGTCCTAGAAACAGTATGCTTCTTAGAAGTGGGACGCTAGGTAATAAGGCAGACATGTGAGTCAATAAACAGTACTGTAAGGAATTGGCTCACAAATCCATCCAGATTTAAGGGAGCTATTCATTCAATTTTCTAACTTATGTAGTAGTATAAATAGGCTCAGATGAAGGAAAAACTTTGAAAGGGATCTAAAAATTAAAATTCTGATTTAAAAAAAAAATAATAATATTGGTCAATAAAAATACACATTCATTGTTATTACTGGATTAGGAGATCACATTAAACATTAACCTTTTTCCTTCTACATAGCGATTGTTGTAGAACTACTTATACAGACATTCTGTTACACAGATTATGGGTATTATGTGTGAAAAATTCAGAGTCTACAGCACACAGTTACTGTATGCTACATTAAGTGTTAAGTTTTTGTATACATTAACTAAAAGCTCAATTGGAGCTGTTTTTAACTACTTAGTACGCCTTTCATATAATGGAAAAGTTAAATAAGGATGGTATTGGTTCATATCAGAAAAAAATATGTTTGGTTGATCTTCTTTTCTCCAGTTTCAATGCATAAACCTCTATGTATATGTGTGTGTTCATATGTTTGCTTATCTAAATTACCTAAGACTGTCCCTGTGGCATTAAACTGTAGTTTTATTTTATAGGTACTAATCCCCAGCACTATCCCCAAACTTCTCCTGAACCTGCACATCTCAATCTCCACTTATTCCTATGTAAGGGTTGTGCAATGAGAAAAACAATTGATGGCATATCCCTAAAGAAAATGTAAACCCAACATTTTATATTACTGATACATGCTTGCTGCACCATGTAATTGTATGAAAATGTATCCTGCTCTCTTTGCATTGCTTCCTTTGTGTGAAATCCCTGGTGTTCCTGCCAGTCCCTCTTCTTTCCAATCAAAAACTGACCATACTAGGCATGTGAGCACAGCTGAGCCTGATCTCCTCCAATGATCAGGTTTGTCCTGACATGCACTTCCTGCACAGCCATTCTAAACTAGGAAGATCAGCATTCTGCTGTTTCTCTTCCACTAGCTTTTATGTAACTAGGAACAGAGAGAATACTATCACCTAAAAAGGGGGGGGGTATTTATAATGTTTTTTGTATGTATGCCCAAATGGTTTGCCATTTACTTTAAGAATGAATGAAGATTATGTTGCACATGCATAGGATAAACAAAACACAACCAGGAGACTTTTGGAGAAAAGACCGTGAGGTGGAGATCTTGAAGGAGATGCTACCAATAAGCATACTTTTACAGAAATTTGAAACTCAGTTGCTAAGCAGGTTTGCAGCAACAAACTCTGACAAGATTGCCAGCAACAAACGCTTTGCATTAATTTCTTTGGCTTAACCTTCATGGCTCAGAAGTGTGAGATTTCAAAAAAATAAACATAGTCACCTAGGTGCATGCATCATCAGTTTCAAGTTGCATCCTTTTAGATTGTAAGCTCCATGAGCAGGGCCCTCCTATTCCTTCTGTATTGAACTGTATTGCTATTGTACTCTCCCCCCTCTACATTGTAAAGTGCTGCATAAACTGTTGACACAATATAAATCCTGTATGATAATAATAATAATCTGTCCCCTGCCTCCTTTAGGGCAGAGAAATGAGTGATTAAAGACCACAGATCACTCAGTTCTTGGTCTTCAGTGAGCAGAGAGCCGGTGACAGTGACCGCCTCTGCTCTCTGCCCCTCCAGTACTTACAGGTGGGCTGGGCTGTGGAGGAGGTGGGAGCAGCTGGCTAAGGCTCTCAGCAGCATGCCGAGAGGCTGGGTCAACTCAACTACCATTCAGGCATCTAGGTGGATCCCAACATTAAAGTGGGGATCACTCAGAGTCTGGACAGCAGACAGCAGAATATAATCCACTGCCGGCTGAATATGGGTAACAAGAGTGCAGAACTAAGTGCACTCCTGTGACCCACAGAAGAAGTAGGGCTGAAGGAGCTTTGGCCTTACTTCTCCTTTAACTACAGATCAACATAATGACATAGCACATGTTTAGCTTGTATCTATCTATGGTTATACATTGCTGTTAATCACTGGCATTAGTGATCTGTTGCAATGAATAATCAGTAGGTTACCTCCTACTTATCCTGTAAGGCTGCATGCTCAGCTAAAGATCTATTGTGGATTTTTGAGGGAACTTTGAGCTTTTTTCATGATTTTTCTGTAGTAAACCATCCTACAATCCATACCAAACCCAAAGGGTTTTTTTTTTTTTTGCCTGGACCTGAAGGACCTGAATTATGGCAGAAACCTCTTATATAAATTTTTTTAACCAGTTGCCGACCCCCTGCTGCGGCTTAAAGGCGCCAACTTGGCTCGATATCGCATATCGCCGTCACCTGGCAGTGGCTGCAAGATCGCGGATCGTGATGGTGCGCATGCCACCGGGGGCACGCTTGTGTGCTCACTATGTAGTGGGGGAGCCAGGGTATCTGCTGGCTACCTGCGATCACTCCCCCGCAGTGACATAATGGGTATACGTGTGTGTAAACACACGGATCTCCGTTCTGACAGCAAGGAAGGAGTGTGATCGTATGCTCCATGTATATAGGAGCAACGATCACTCTCCTCTCCCAGTCAGCCCAGCCCCCACACAGTTAGAAACACAAAGCAGGGAACACAGTTAACCCCTTGATTGCCCCCTAGTGTTAACCCCTTGATCCCCCCTAGTGTTAATCTCTTCCCTGCCAGTGACATTTACACAGTAATCAGTGCATTTTCATAGCACTGATCGCTGTATAAATGCCAATGGTCCCAAAAAAGTGTCAACACCGTCCGACATGTCCTAGTGAAAAAAAAAAAAAAAATAGAAACCACATAAATTAATTTTCATCGCTTGTAAACGCGGCAACTTTTGCGCAAACCAATCAATATACGCCAATTGCGATTATTTTTACCAAAAATATGAGGAAGAATATATACCGACCTAAACTAATGAATAAATTCGTTTTTTATATATATATTTTTTTTTTCGGATATGTGTTTTAGCAAAAAGCAAGAAATATTGTTTTTTTTTTTGAGGTGATCAAATACCACCAAAAGAAAGCTCTATTTGTGGGAAAAAAAAGGACATAAATTTTGTTTGGGTAAAGCGATGCAGCACAGAATTGCAAAAAGTGCTCTGGTCATAAAGGGGGAAATCCTTCCAGGGCTGAATGTCACTGGCTCCTTTGTTTAAATGTCAGGGGATTCTCAGCCAGTAAATGAATAGGGTCGGGTGACATCATTGGTTGTTAAGGATGTGGCGAATGCAAGAAGGAAGCTAGTGTACATATTCGTCAGCACACCGTGGATCCTTGTCCAAAATTTTCTTTATTGAAAAGATCATATCACAGAGAAATGCAACGTTTCGGAGCCGCGCAGGGCCCCTTCGTCAGGAAGATCACATGCCTGACGAAGGGGCCCTGCGCAGCTCCGAAACGTTGCATTTCTCTGTGATGTGATCTTTTCAATAAAGAAAATTTTGGACAAGGATCCACGGTGTGCTGACGAATATGTACACTTGCATGACAAAAAATCTTCAGGACCCAGCTGGATTTCGTTGCAGCACCCAACTACGTAAGAGCCTTTTTTGCCAGGAAGGAGTGCGATAGGAAAATTGATAAAGACTGCAAGAAGGAAGCTGTCATATATAGTAATGGGAGAAAAGCCCTACTATATATGATTTATTGTAGGGTACCTGCTGAATGGGGAAAAAGTCTGACGTTCAAATGAATGTCAGAATAAGCAAAGTTTTGTCCAAACCTGTGTTCAGACCTAACAGGGAGCTCATCCCTACCCATAACCTAATCCTCTCAAGAACTGGTGGGTTTATAAAAAGACCCTACAAGATTATTTGCTGGACCTACCACCAACTTAACCATCTGGAGGCCCAGTGCCAAAGCAGGATGGGCCGATGGAATGTGACATGGGGCACCATTGCTCCATATATGAGCATGTGGCCTGCACTACTAAAAGAATAAGGTCACAGTGTTAACTAGTGAGCCATAGCAACCTTGAGCTGATGTGTGGTTCCCTCATTGTGCACTGATCTGTTCTACAGAGTACAATGTGGTTCAAAAATTCCTTGATTGATACAATATATCAAAATATCAATCGGTCCTATGTGTCATTGTTTAATTTCCAGTGAAATCTTCCCAAAACTGCATTTGTACCTTCAAGATTGGTGGAAGTGTTTTATTGGGTGGCACACATGCAATTGTGGGAAGATTACACTGAAGATAAAATAAAGTCACATATGACTGATTGATACATATTATAAGTGACTTTTGATCTACAGGGTGGGCCATTTATATGGATACACCTTAATAAAATGGGAATGATTGGTGATATTAACTTCCTGTTTGTGGCACATTAGTATATGTGAGGGGGGAAACTTGAAAAGTTTCCCCCCTCACATATACTAATGTGCCACAAACAGAAAGTTAATATCACCAACCATTCCCATTTTATTAAGGTATATCCATATAAATGGCCCACCCTGTACATTGATTGCACTTCATTCATTGTGCACCATTAGTTATCTATTACACATGGATAACCCAGCATTATTTATGTATACATGTGATCACTATTGATTACATTATATTGTTTATTCACATTTTTATCACTTTATATGTAGTGGGTTGTACTATTAAGTCATTTGGATGTACGGATCGTGTATTTAGAAGAGCTGCACTTCTTTTATTTGTTCAAGCACAGAACAACAAATGTTTGCCTTCAGCAAACTGAATTCTGGAAATTCTGATTCAGGCAAATAAATGTGTTTATAAACAATACTAGCTACTAAGCAATCATACCGCAATAATGTATCAACACCAACTGACCAATCAAATGTATTTTTCGTTACTTTAGAGTAGTCAACAAACTAAAATATGACGACCCACTGATTGTTATAGATAATACCAGACAACAACTTTTTTCAAAAGGTTTGCTTCCTGATAAACTTTTGGTAATTATGATTAATTACACTCTTTTACACTGAGGCAATTTTCAGGCGTTTTAGCACTAGAAATAGCTCCTGTAAAGCTCCTGAAAACTGCTGCCAAGTGTGAAAGCCCGAGTGCTTTTAACCACCAAGAAGGGGTTAAGAAGCAGTTAAAAAGCTTGTGGGATGGGAAAAAAGTCCTGCAAGCAGTATCTTTGGGGCAGTTTGGGAGCGATGTACCTGCCCCTGCCCATTGAAATGAATGGGCAGCACTTCCGAAGCGCTTCTACAGTGCCACAGCATGGATACTTTTAACCGCTTCTTAACCCCTTCTTGGTGGTTAAAAATGCCCTGCTGATGGACGAATGACCCCAGTGTGAAAGGGGTCTAACAGATTTTCGAACTGCTTGTCATTGATGACACATCTGATCTGTGGTTCAACAAAAATGTCTTCCATAATCTTGGCATCAGTTATTCTAGGAAAAACATCTGTATAAAAAAAAACTTCACTTTCCTTGTTCATTGACTTTACAATGGCTTCTACAGTGCCACAACATGGATACTTTTAACCACTTCTTAACCCCTTCTTGGTGGTTAAAAATGCCCTGCTAATGGACGAATGACCCCAGTGTGAAAGGGGTCTAACAGATTTTCGAACTGCTTGTCATTGATGACACATCTGATCTGTGGTCCAACAAAAATGTCTTCCATAATCTTGGCATCAGTTATTCTAGGAAAAACATCTGTATAAAAAAAACTTCACTTTCCTTGTTCATTGACTTTACAATTTTCTTTTATCAGAGTTTTATGTGAAAGCAAAAATGTGAAGCAAAAACAGAAACATAGAAGTGTGATGGCGGTGAAAAGATCAAGTGATCCACAGAGTCTGCCCCATTTTTTAATATGTTTTTATTTTCTTTTGTTGCCTTCTGTGTCCCAAACATGCTTGAGTCCACCTGCCTTGAGTCTATTCCAAGCATCAACTACTCTTTGGGTAAAATAATACATTTTAAGATTAGTTTCAAACTTTCCTACTGTTAGTTTGACGTCATGTCCCTGTGTTCTTGATCTTGGCTTGCCCTCCTGAACTTTATTCAGTCCCTTGATGTATTTAAAGGTTCTATTCATGTCCCCTCTTTCCCTGCTTCCCTCCAGCTTGTACATATTCATTTCATGAAGTCTCTCTTGATATGTTTTATCTTTCAGACCTTTCACCATTTGTGTTGCCCATCTCTGTATTTATTATATCCTATCAATATATTTTTGTAAGTGAGGTCTCCAGGACTGGACACAGTGGGGTTGAAAACTACTAAAACTGGAGGGTGCAAAATTTTGTGCAGTTCTGGGCGAGCTCTAAGATGGACGCCTGAGCCCAGAGCTCCGCACCCCCTTGACCAACCGGCGCTTCTACAGTGGGCTGCGGGCACCTGGGATCGACCCCACAGGCATCAACCAGCCCCTAAGACCCCAGGGCACCTCTCCGGATGCAGAGCATGTCCGCAAGGAGGGATCTGAGGCCGTTGTTTTGGGCCACCACCGCAGCTCCTCCATGTGATCAGGCCGCGGAAGGAACTCAGGATACATGCCAGGTACTGGCTCCTGCCAACTTTCGCTACCCCCCACACCACAGGGAGGCACCCAGCAACTGCAGGCCCCCTCACTAGTGTCCACAGAATCATTAATTGCCCACGCCATGGGGGACTACAATCTCTCTCCCTTGGGGCCTTCTCCAGCTAACAGTTAACCCAATCTCCCCATACTCCAGGCCTAGATGCAGCGTTCCAAGTCCAGGACTTATTCTTTGAACTCTAAGATCTTTTGGACAAAGGGCTGGCTCAAACGGCTGATAAAATAACTGAGACATCAAGGCAGACTTCCACAGCCTAGGAGAGTAGATGGAAGCCATGGAGAATAAACTGGACATCACTGTCTCCAGAACCATCCAGAATTCAGCCCACATTCAGGTCCTACAAGACCAATTGGACACCACACTCTCAAGAATAGATGACCTGGAGAACAGGTCAAGAAGGTACAACTTCAGGATCAAAGGCCTGCCGGATTCTGTCACTGATATTCCCGCAGTGGTTCATGAACTCATCAAAAACTTGGTACCTAATATCCCACAACATCGACTGGAGCTGGACAGGGTCCACAGAGCCCTGGGTCCCCCAAGGAAAGATGGATTCCCCAGAGATATTATAGTTAAACCCCATTTCTACACGGTAAAGGAAGAAGTCATGAAACAGGCCCATTCCATGTCCCAAATCCACTGCAGGGGTCACCAAATCCAAATCTTTGCAGATTTAACCCCAAGACGATCCAGCGCAGGAGAACCCTTAAACCACTCCTAACAGTGCTCTCTCAAAAGGATATAAAGTACTGATGGGCATTCCCTTTCGCCGTCAAGTTCTCAATGAAAGGCAAAACCTACGCTTTCTCTAACCACCCCGAGGGGGAAAGAATCCTCCTGGAGCTAAAGCTCATTTCTCAGGAAATGGACATGGACTTCATTACATCCACTGTCGGAACCTCCAAGCGCCCGACCCCTGCCAGCCCTGTCACCCCGGTCTTGAACCAAACCAGGACCAAGAGATCCAAGGACAACAGACTCCCCTGAGACTTTCATCGAGATCTTCTTGTCACCTAAGTCCTTAAGAACTCACTAGTTTTCTTCCCTATTTTGAACATTGGGACCCTGGCTCCCAACCTTATAATGGAAGATAACCCCATCATCGACACCTGGACTAATTGTTACATCTCCCCACAGTTAAAGTCTTTACAATCCAGCTCTCTAGGTTTATTAGCTCTCCCTATACCCTACCAAGGGTCGGGAACCACTCAAAACTTATCGAGTCTTTTTATTGTTCGAAATTTGTTTAAATGGGGGCCCCGGAGGGACTCCCTTTCCCCCTCACAAGTTTTCCTTCCCACACGGGGAGAGGGACTCCCACCTGGCTCCTGGATGCAGTCAGCATCTCTTCAGCAAGTTAATGTTTACTCCTACTGTTTACTCAATGTTTTTGGTTAACAGGTTATGAAAAAGCCGCCGGCCGAGGTGGCCTATTTATGTCTCCCCCATCCCACAGTCAAGTTTAGCCCGTCTCTGCGGGATCGGACGTTTTCCCTTATTCAAGGGCTGAACGACTACAAGATAAAGGGTAGGGGGTAATCCCTACTCCCCCCATCCTTTAGGTCTCTTATGAGACTTCTCCTAACCTCTCTGCATTCTTTCTCTTATACCTCAGTCTTAACCTTCCTCTCTTTTCCAGTCAGTCCACAGGCCCCGCAAACCCTGACACCCCTCTCCCGAACTACTCCACCGTGGGTCCACACCAGGGAAATCTTAGCCAGAAGATGTCTGAGGGTAAGTGACGACAGTATATATAGCATTCCACCCCCCCTCTCAGGCACCATGGCCCATTCTAACACCACACCACAACACCTGAAAATAGCCACCCACAATGCTCAAGGCTTAAACTCCCCGATCAAAAGGAGGAAAGTATTCAATAACTACCGAACACTTAAACTGAGCATCCTACTACAGGAAACCCATTTTCTGGCTAGGTATAAACCCAAATTCCTCCACGCACACTTCCCCACCTTTTTCTTAGCTAACGCAGATGACAAGACTAGGGGGGTAGGGGGCGTGGTTTGGTGCCGGACTCGAATGGTCGCCTAATTCCTGCTCTCCAGTCTCCAGAGGACTCTCTCTTCATTAGCAGGAGCCTTCCCCACAAGCCAACATGGTGAAGCAGAAGGGGAATGCATACCCACTACAATCCCGCTCCCCCAGGGAGTCCAGATCGCAGCTCAGCCGCAGTATATCGGAGCTTTTCTGGTCCCGGCCATGCGAGGCCCCGGCTTCAATCCGGGCCTACACGCACACAGCCCGCTCCTCCAGCCTAAGCCCACCAGGCAGGCACCAGGCGCAGCCCACTCTAGAGGCAGAACACCCACTCAGCATCGGAGACCTGCGCTCCATCACTGAAGATATAAAAGCCCCACTAACAACAGCAATTACTGACCTCAAGAGAGACATCCAATCCATGGCCCTGAGAATGGATGAAATTGAGGACAAGAAGACGCACCATGAGACAGCTATACAGCACCTCCAGACCTCCTCCACAGCGCAGAATACGCAGCTCAAAGACCTACACAGGTACATGGAGGACTTAGATAACCACGGACGAAGACATAACTTGTGGGTAAGAGGCCTCCCTGAATCAGTTGATCAACACCAGGTGGTGCAGGCCACCTTAACGATCTTCAATGATCTCCTGGGCAGACCCCCTGAATCCCCCATAGAATATGAGTGCTTGCACAGAGCTCTCAGGCCAAGAGGAAGAGATATGGATATAATATGCTGCCTGGGGAACTTTAAATTAAAGGAAGAAATCCTGCGAAGGGCAAGAGATCGCCACAACCTGCTATATCAAGGTACTGACATAAAAATATACCAAGACCTCTCACCCATTACCCTCCAGAATAGAAGAGACCTACGTCCCCTCCTTGAGCTGCTGTGCTCCAGGGAAATCCAATATTGCTGGAAATTCCCTTTTTGCCTCTCAGCCCTCCTCACAAGGCCGCACATCCAACCTTTGTGTCCCTGAAGACCTGCAGGCATTCTGTGCGACTTTAGGAATACCTCGCATTGAAATACCTGACTGGTATAAACCCTTCCGCCCCAACATCGGAGATGATCCACCTCGATGGACGCCATTCCAGTCCGTGATGATTTCCACATTCGGCGGCGCAGATCCCAGATGGCCCCATAGCTGAAACATCCCGAACCATACCAGCACCTCTCCTCTTCCACTACCAGCCATCCCTTTCTGGACAGCGGTAAGCTGAGGTAAGACTGATGCCAATTAAACCCACTTGATCCCACTCCCTACTACTAAGAGTGCCACCCCCCTGGAACATAAATACTAAACCCCCCACACAAGCGAGACGTGACCGCACTCTGCTCATTCTCAGATAGATAACTGAGAAAAGACTGTGCATTTGTCCCTAACGCCACTGATGATTTATCCCTTGTCACCTGCCCCTGCCTATGCCCCGCTACCAGGTCTCTACTCTAAGCTCAAACCCTCACCGAACTACCCTAACTAACTCACATAAAGCCCACGCAAAATACACTTCTCTAGAAGAAGTCTAAGCTCTGAGACATTTGCCTCACGCACTTATGGCTTCTAAATCCACCGCCCCCAGGAATATACGAGGAACTTCTACCGCATGACCCTAACCCCCCAACCCTTTTTGCGACCCCGCTCCCAAACACCCCACCTGATTCACCCTTACACCACCTGAATTCCTACCTCTATTGGAACTGGACTGTGTAATGATCACACTGAAGGTATCTGATTGCGTCCCACTGTTTCTGGTTCCCAGATGGACATTGATATATAGGTATCGAAATGCTATACCACACTTTTGTTGATAATGCGGCTCCACATGGACATCCAATTGGCACCCTTCAA
This sequence comes from Glandirana rugosa, assembly GCA_018402905.1. NCBI lineage: Eukaryota > Metazoa > Chordata > Amphibia > Anura > Ranidae > Glandirana > Glandirana rugosa. The sequence goes on along the minus strand of BLSH010176948.1, from coordinate 3,095 downwards.
AATGCCTGATATCCATGAACTAGCATATGTTCAGATATCTTAAATGAAACTGCAGTTTACTTATCCAATATCCCTTTCAATACATCTAACCCTACTGGCTGAGAAGTCCATGTGAAGCCTCTTCAATCCACAATCTTTAGAGGCACTCATGGAATTGGTACAGTCTGCAATGGGGCGACTGCTCTGACATGTTATACAACATGAACTGCTTTTCTAGAAACCTCCTTACAAACTCCCCCCCGAGATGTGTATTGTCTACCGTAACTATATCGGGATTGGCAGAGTCTACCTAATTTTGTGACAACCCTCCATGTCAAGTCTCACCCCCTCCCCTACCTACAACATCCCCACTTACCCCCCAACCCCCCTAGACCCCCATCCCTTTACAATTGGGATCATCAGAGGTAACGGCTCAAACTACTGGTTTACACTGTATTGTTTACTGTTCAACATTTAGTGTCTAAGGACTCAGTAATGATAATTTGAACCATACAACCTGAAGACACCCCCATTGTTCTTATTTTTATGGTTTCTCTTCTATATGCTGATTAGATGTGCCCTACCGGCAGACAGTCAGTGCTCATCTTAGCAGTACATGCACTGGCATATTTCCAACTTCCATTATTCGCCGGGATTGGACTTTTGTTATAGCGATGTTGCAATATGCTAGATGCCTCACGGCTCACAGGAAATTGCTTGTTTGACCAGTTTACATTTTATTTGGTTACAGGATCAAAAGTAGCTGAACATTAGCATGCCCCACTCGCTGACCCACAGTCACGGTACACGATGATAGAAACATCATGGCTCCTTCAACTCAATCACTATCTGAAGGCCTCGGATGGACCGGAAAGCCATACCTACTACCTTTTCTCTTAATCCAGCCTGATACCCTCCATTTCCTCACACGGCGGGCCTCCTATACTCCCGCTGACCATTACCAGAACACATAACACTTGGAGGAGGTTCTACGACCCTCCTCTACTCCGGACCTTGCCAACTCTCCCACGTTCCCCACTAGTAGGGAACCAACCTCTACCTTTCTATTCCTCTTAGTACTACTTCTTTTCTGATATGCTACTGTTCTACCCCCCCGGTTCCCTTCACTCCCCCCTTCTCCCCCTCAGTCTCCGCCTCTCCAACACCTCAGCTCTCACCTACGCTATCCTAAAAGGACAACAACATCAACTAAGTGACCCAAAAGTTGCACCTACATGGTACAGTTGATATCACGGACACTACATGCACAAGCCCACATCGCAACATCCTAAACAGTATGTCACGCCAAAATTGCACTACCACCCCAGTCACCCTCAAGGTGGTCTCCCTAAATGCAAAGGGACTCAATTTACCAGAAAAACGTAGCCAAGTTCTCTCTCTAGCACATAAACTAAAAGCCAGCATTCTCTTTCTGCAGGAGACACACTTCCGCCCAGACAAGATCCCGAAACTCGCAAATCACACATTTCCTACTTTTTATCACTCCACAAACCCAATCGCAAAAACTAAGGGAGTTGCAATCCTTATTTCTAAAAACCTCAACTGGCAGATTACTGACTCGTTGGTAGATGAGGAAGGCAGATACATCTTCCTGAAAGGGATGATTCAAGGTAGGCCCGTCACTTTAGCTAATATTTACAGCCCGAACTCTGCACATGTCAGCTTTTTCAGGTCCATTTCTCATCTCCTAACGGGCTTTCAAGAAGGCATAACGATATTAAGCGGGGACTTTAATGTCGTCTTGAACCCATTACTAGATGCATCTTCAGGCTCCACAGCCCTTCCTTACAAAAATCTATGTCTAATCAAATCACAACTACAGGATCTACTGATGCACGATTCCTGGCGTACTCTCCATCCTACCGGCAAAGATTTCACTTTTTTCTTGGTCCCACACAATAAGTATTCCAGAACTGATTATCTTTTCCTTTCCCAAAGAGATCTCCCCCTTTTGTCCAATGCCACCATAGAACCTATGATCTTATCCGACCATCAACCTATCTCCATGACATTAACTCTCCCGGAAATGGCTTCCTTCACCAAAATATGGCGATTAGATTCCTCCTTATTGACGAACGAAACAGACACTAAAAATATAGAGAGAAGCATTCACCAATTTTTCATAGAAAACGACACTCCCGACACTGCCCCATTGACCCAATGATGGGTAGGAAATTCTTCTTAAAAAGGTCTGAGGGGTTACATGTAAGAGAGATCCCTAGGTATCTAATTGCCTCATTCTGCCATTGGAAAGGGAAGTCAGCTTTACAGCGTGCCACCGTTTTGAGAGGGAGGGAAATGTTGAGAGCGTGGGATTTGGCAAAGTTAATTTTGAAGTGGGAGATGCGGTGAAATAGTTCAAAGTCTTTCAGTAAGTTCGGGATTGATATGAGGCACGGAATTCTCACCCCTACCCAGGGGACGAGTATGAGAGGACCGATCTCATCTACTTCTGATAACAATCTCCTTCTACAATAAATACCGTAGGCGCATGACCAACACAATTCTATCCTACCAAACTAAATCTTACTGAGGATTGGCGGAGACTGAGGAGGAAACAAACCCTCCTCTAACCCCTTTCTCCTAGAGCACCACCCTACCCTACCCTACCCTCTCCCCTCCAATATACACCACCCCCTACCGTTCCTTCTTCCCCCACCCCCTCTCTCCCTCGCCACCCCCCTGTACTTACATACCCTTCATGGCTCTATTTCTGCCTACACTAGCTCTACTCTACGGCATGCAGCTGGTGGGGAGCCCAGATTGGCGACCCTACCGGTGGCAAGAGGACTTTTTCAGACTTTATATCCTTAATGATCATACAACAGGATAACTGATCATTTACACAGGATCTCCGCTTCATGCACCCTTTATTTACACAAATTACTATGTCAGCACTAATACAGGTTACTGCTGATGTTACCTTTGTCATCCTATAAGACCTACAAAAGCTGTGTGACTTTACTATATACCTATGTACCATTTCAGTGTTTGCAGATGACACCAAGCTATGCAGTGGAATAACGTCCTTGTAGGATGTCTCCAACTTACAAGCAGACCTCAATGCACTGTCTAATTGGGCGACTATGTGGCAA
>BLSH010176845.1:0-10087 GCA_018402905.1 Glandirana rugosa | reverse complement strand
CCCTACATGTATGTTAACCTTGTTTTCACCCCCCACCCCCTTCATAGCGGTGAGCTCTATAAAAAGACAACACCTTGTTGAAGTAAAAGCAATGGCCAACCCTCCCGCTGCGGTAAAACTGGCCCTAGAGTCTATCTGTCTCCTGGGCGAGGAGACGAATGATTGGAGAAGGATCAGAACTGTTGTTCTCAGGGACAATTTCATCACCCAGATTATCAACCTGGTCCCAGAAGATCTAAGGTATTGTCGCCTTCTGTCCTCAGCAATCTGCTCCCTCCTAACAAAAATCTTCCTCAGCAATCTGCCCCCTCTAACAGAAACTTTCCTCAGCAATCTTCTCCCTCTAACAGAAACCTTAGTCGGCAATCTTCTCCTTCCTCAGCAATCTTCTCCCTCTAACCAAAACCTTCCTCAGCAATCTGCTCCCTCTAACAGAGACCTTCCTCAGCAATCTTCTCTTTCTAACAGAGACCTTCCTCAGCAATCTTCTCTTTCTAACAGAGACCTTCCTCAGCAATCTTCTCCCTCTAACAGAGACCTTCCTCAGCAATCTTCTCCCTCTAACAAAACCTTCCTCAGCAATCTTCTCCCTCTAACAGAGACCTTCCTCAGCAATCTTCTCCCTCTAACAGAAACCTTCCTCAGCAATCTTCTCCCTCTAACAGAGACCTTCCTCAGCAATCTGCTCCCTCTAACAGAACCTTCCTCAGCAATCTTCTCTTTCTAACAGAGACCTTCCTCAGCAATCTTCTCCCTCTAACAGAGACCTTCCTCAGCAATCTGCTGCCTCTAACAGAGACCTTCCTGAGCAATCTGCTCCGTCTAACAGAGACCTTCCTCAGCAATCTGCTCCCTCTAACAGAGACCTTCCTCAGCAATCTTCTCCCTCTAGCAGAGACCTTCCTCAGCAATCTTCTCCCTCTAGCAGAGACCTTCCTCAGCAATCTGCTGCCTCTAACAGAGACCTTCCTGAGCAATCTGCTCCGTCTAACAGAGACCTTCCTCAGCAATCTTCTCCCTCTAACAAAACCTTCCTCAGCAATCTGCTCCCTCTAACAGAGACCTTCCTCAGCAATCTGCTCCCTCTAACCGAAACCTTCCTCAGCAATCTGCTCCCTCTAACAGAAACCTTCCTCAGCAATCTGCTCCCTCTAACAGAGACCTTCCTCAGCAATCTGCTCCCTCTAACAGAGACCTTCCTCAGCAATCTGCTCCCTCTAACAGAAACCTTCCTCAGCAATCTGCTCCCTCTAACAGAAACCTTCCTCAGCAATCTTCTCCCTCTAACAGAACCTTCCTCAGCAATCTGCTGCCTCTAACAGAACCTTCCTCAGCAATCTGCTGCCTCTAACAGAGACCTTCCTCAGCAATCTGCTGCCTCTAACAGAGACCTTCCTGAGCAATCTGCTCCGTCTAACAGAGACCTTCCTGAGCAATCTGCTCCCTCTAACAGAGACCTTCCTGAGCAATCTGCTCCCTCTAACAGAGACCTTCCTCAGCAATCTTCTCCCTCTAGCAGAGACCTTCCTCAGCAATCTGCTCCCTCTAACAGAGACCTTCCTCAGCAATCTGCTCCCTCTAACAGAAACCTTCCTCAGCAATCTGCTCCCTCTAACAGAAACCTTCCTGAGCAATCTGCTCCGTCTAACAGAGACCTTCCTGAGCAATCTGCTCCCTCTAACAGAGACCTTCCTGAGCAATCTGCTCCCTCTAACAGAGACCTTCCTCAGCAATCTTCTCCCTCTAGCAGAGACCTTCCTCAGCAATCTTCTCCCTCTAACAGAAACCTTCCTCAGCAATCTTCTCCCTCTAACAGAACCTTCCTCAGCAATCTGCTGCCTCTAACAGAACCTTCCTCAGCAATCTGCTGCCTCTAACAGAGACCTTCCTCAGCAATCTGCTGCCTCTAACAGAGACCTTCCTCAGCAATCTGCTGCCTCTAACAGAGACCTTCCTCAGCAATCTGCTCCGTCTAACAGAGACCTTCCTCAGCAATCTTCTCCCTCTAACAAAACCTTCCTCAGCAATCTGCTCCCTCTAACAGAGACCTTCCTCAGCAATCTGCTCCCTCTAACCGAAACCTTCCTCAGCAATCTGCTCCCTCTAACAGAAACCTTCCTCAGCAATCTTCTCCCTCTAACAGAGACCTTCCTCAGCAATCTGCTGCCTCTAACAGAGACCTTCCTGAGCAATCTGCTCCGTCTAACAGAGACCTTCCTCAGCAATCTGCTCCCTCTAACAGAGACCTTCCTGAGCAATCTGCTCCCTCTAACAGAGACCTTCCTCAGCAATCTGCTGCCTCTAACAGAGACCTTCCTGAGCAATCTGCTCCGTCTAACAGAGACCTTCCTCAGCAATCTGCTCCCTCTAACAGAGACCTTCCTGAGCAATCTGCTCCGTCTAACAGAGACCTTCCTCAGCAATCTTCTCCCTCTAACAAAACCTTCCTCAGCAATCTGCTCCCTCTAACAGAGACCTTCCTCAGCAATCTGCTCCCTCTAACAGAGACCTTCCTCAGCAATCTGCTCCCTCTAACAGAAACCTTCCTCAGCAATCTTCTCCCTCTAACAGAAACCTTCCTCAGCAATCTTCTCCCTCTAACAGAACTTTCCTCAGCAATCTGCTGCCTCTAACAGAACCTTCCTCAGCAATCTGCTGCCTCTAACCAAAACCTGTGCTTCACTTCCGTCTGCCATCTGTTACAAAGTGCGCATAACTTTTTTCCATGCTTTTATTTTTTAGTCCTGTCTTTTCTAATCCCTGCTGAATTTGCAATTTTTAAGCATTGGTTCCTTGCAGCAGATTTTTTATTTTTTTTGGCGTGCATTTGGTCCATCTGCAGGCAGGTAACAAGACCAATCGAGATGCGATCTCCGATATAGAGCTCACTCATCAACCAGTGCGCAGCATGAGAAGCGTGCTGGGTCCAGTGCAGACACTCAGTAAATGGTTAACGCTGAACGGGCAGCACAGTGGTGTAGTGGAGAGCACTTTTGCCTAGGAGCAAAAGGGTCGCTGGTTCAAATCCTAACCACGACACTACCTGCCTGGAGTTTGCATGATTTCTCTCTGTGCCTGCGTGGGTTTCCTCCCACACTCCAAAGGCCCTAGTATATGTATGCGAGTTAGGGACCTTAGATTTTAAGCTTCTTAAGGGTAGGGACTGATGTGAATGTACAATATATATGTAAAAGCGCTGTGTAAATTGATGGCACTATATAAGTACCTGAAATAAATAAACTCCAGGCACACCGCTAAATACACCAATGGAATACATGCAGGCCAGCAGTTTTTCCATTAAGCAGGTAAACTTCTAATGCCGCTCGACTTCTGCAGCAGGACACCACCATGTGTCCCAGTTTGGTTGCGGAAGGAGAGATACTTTTCCTGCTTAACCGGTTCCGGACCGACTCGCGTACATATACTGCTGCAGAGTGGTACGATCCCGCAAATCGCCGTCTATAAACCATGGATCGCTAGCGGGAGGCTAGACTTTTTTTCAAAATTGTCGCTCTTTTTTTGTTTATAGCGCTGATCAGAAGTGACAGAGGGGATCAAGTACCACCAAAATAAATCTCTATTTGTGGGAAAAAAAGACACCTTTTTTTGGGTACGTCGTACGACCGTGCAATTGTCAGTGATGCAGTGCCGCATCGCAAACAGTGCTCTGGTCCAAAACTGGGAAATCCTTCTGAGGCTGAAGTGGTTAAGGTCCCGCAGCGGGACACCTTCCTGCTCACTTGGAGACACAACTGTGACCTTTGTTAACCTGGTAGTTCCACCACTGCTGTTGGTAGTTTTTTAATTTAGGTTTTGTTACCATATTTTTATTTTTACTTTTTTTAACATATTTTTTTAGGACCCCCATTGGGGGAGTTTGGTGACATATATCAGAACTTTTGAGTCAGGAAGGGACGGAGGACAGATTTATCAGTCCCTTTCTCTGCAGCCTCAGCTGCACAGAATGAAAAGGAAGAGCTCTGTACAGAGGCTTCCCGTTCATTCATAAACTGAGGTATAGGAAACCACGTTGACTATGCCCCATCAATGAATGAACTAAAAAAACAAATCAAGTCGTTGATTTGTGCCAATGGCTCTCCATCCTGACAGATCTCCCGCAGGAACCGGCGGCAGGGGGAAACCTAGCAGCTCGGGGGTGGGGGGGGGGGGGGCTAGGAAAGCACACAGGAGCCCGGGGCAGCATGACAGCAATAGGGAGGCGGCGATGCCCTCAATTTTTCTCCAGCTGCTGAATGTCTGCGGAAGGGAGAGTACAAGCTGGCTTTCAGCAGCTACATGGAGAGATTGGTTCCTTTACATGCCTCCGCATTCCTATCCAGGTGTAAAGGGGGCTGCATGGGCCCTCTGGAGCATGAGGCTGGATCCTGAAATGTGTCGGGTGTTATGTAAATCCTAACAGCTATTTTTTTACTCCTTTATGAATTTGGTCTGCTTCTCTGTTGGTTTAAGCTCTTGTGAGCCACCTACCTGGAGCCAGTGAACAACGTCCTTCCCTTGTATTAATCTGTATAGAGTATTGAAGTTCCAATATCTCTTGGAGGTGTCCGTTGAACCCTCCAGTCTCTAACAGCCTACCAAAGAGTTTAATTATTTTCTTTTCTCCTAAAAACTCTGGACTACAACAGCTGTTAGTTTTGACTTTCGCTCTCCCAGAAATCTGTATACTGTCAACCATGTCCAAGGAGGAGTGAAGAGACCCCGTCAGAATTCACCAGGACAGGTCTTCAGTTTCTCAGAATCGCCCCCTTAGAACTGAATTGAAGATCTTTGGGGGGGAGTCCTGCTTGCTGCATGTATGGTGCCACGGCCTGCATGTTCCCATTCATGTGTGCAATGGTGGGGGCAAGCCTAAAACTGGTAGCCAATGTAGGTAAAAAAAAATAAAGCACAATGGGCCTCGTTCATATGGGTGATTAGGACTGGTCTGAAAGAATCAGTGGATTCTTGCATCTGGGATCACAGTTGTGGCCACTCTGCCTATTTGAATCGGTAATAAATTGACCATGTCCATGGCTGTCCAGATACACATGCAATGTTTTAAAGAGAAAGGTGCAACGCAAAACATCCACTCATAGACACAATCCATGTATTCATGTAGGTTCAGGCATTGAAACACATCACGGTTTGTTTCTAACGGAAAAGATGGTTGGTGCGCGATCACGTACTTTCTCCTCCCAACACATTTTGTCATCGAATGACGTCAGGGGCATTTACCTGCTTTTAGGATGTGCAGATTCCTGCCATTGGAACCCGGTGTATGTTCCCATTCATGTGTGCAATTGGGGAGGGGGGCGGCAAGCCTAAAACTCAGTGTCTGGTAGGTAAAAAAAAATAAAGCACAATGGGCCTGTTCATTTGGGTGATTAGGACTGGTCTGCAAGAATCAGTGGATTCTTGCATCTGGGATCACAGTTGTGGCCACTCTGCCTATTTGAATCGGTGATACATTGACCGTGTCCATGGCTGTCCAGATACACATGCAATGTTTTTAAAGAGAAAGGTGCAGCACTAAGCAAATATCCACTCAAAGACACAATCAATATAAAAACCCTTTGCCATATAGAAACCATGTGTAATGCTTGTAGAGGCAAAAGTCCTATGGAAACCATATAGAAAGAGAGCATATAGTCCCTGTAGGGACAAAAGTCAACTAAGTTTCATAACACACAATAGTCAGGCAGGTGGATGGAGATATTGGAGGAGAAATCCATGCAGAGCCTTCACCAGCACCCTTACACACTGATGCTTACCGGAATGCTCGGACCCCCATAACAGCGGTCTAAACAAGCCTGCAATAGAACGCCAGCTATGAAGTGGTAAAGGGGTCCCTCCTATGCGTCAAATATTCCACCATTAAGTTCCGCTCTTGACAGAATCCTCCCACGTAATTCTCATGGAAGTGGAAACAAAGTGTTAACATAGTGCAGTACGTTCTTTAAGAAGTTTTATTAAAAAGAAGCTATTGCACTCGCATGTATCCATGTAGGTTCAGGCATTAAAACACATTACGGTTTGTTTCCAACCGAAAAGATGGCCGCCGTGTCCCAGTGCGTGATGACGTTACACGTCCTTGCTCCTTCCAACGCGTTTCGTCCAATGACATCATCAGGGGCATTTATCTGCGGTTAGGATGTGCAGATTTCTGCCATTGGAACCCGGTGTATGCCCCGGATCGCCCATGTAAAGGGGCCCTTGCACTTTTATGGCTCCTTTTTGTGTGGTAAGGGTGCGCTTGAAGCGTTAATTGGCAATTGAGCAATGTGCAGAGGCCATTTTGCTAACATCAGAGCACTGATTTGTATGATGGTAAAATGCCCACAAGTATATCAAGACTGACCTTAACTCTTTGCTGGAAAGTTGGCATTCTATAAGGGGAATTTATTCCAAGACTATGCCGTCACCATTTTGGTAGAACCTAGCTCAGTTCTTAGACATCGAAAGTAACCTTTCTATTGGTGATAAGCTTGTTGGAATGAATTCCTTTATTTTCCCATCTGCTCTAACAGCTGAACTACGCCGACATGCTGAAGCGTGTGGAGCCACTGAGAAATGAACTCCAAAAACTTGAAGACGATGCCAAAGACAACCAGGCAAAGGCCAATGAAGTGGAGCAGATGATCCGCGACTTGGAGGCCAGCATTGCCCGCTACAAGGAGGAGTACGCTGTCCTCATTTTCGAAGCTCAGGCCATCAAAGCGGATTTGGCTGCTGTAGAAGCCAAGGTAAGATCAAATGCATGACACTTGTGTTTTTATATTTGCTTTTATTTTGGAGAAATTCATATTTTCTTCTTTTTCTGAAGAACTCTAAATGCCCATACACACGGTCCGATGGTTGGTCAACAACGGTCTTCCAACAGCCTGTTGGCCGATAGTCCGATCGTGTGTACGATTCTACAGCCAATTTCCATTCGTCGTTCAACAGAAATTTGACGACGAGACTAAATACCTTGTGTTGGCCAACAAGGAGTTGACCGATTGTTGGCTCGTGTGTACAGAAGTTGACCAACCAAAAGTTGGAAGTGCGAACACGCGTGCTCAGAATCCAGGAAGTGTTTGGTTGTGTAACTTGTGTTGGTAATTCACAAATGGCATTCACCTGAACTTCCTCGTTACACACCCGGAACACGGCACTACGTTTGGCTTTGTTTGCCAATTACTTGATTCATGTTGGTACGCTAGACCAAACCGCTGTCACCCAATTTGTCCAAAAGTTGGACGTTCAGTTGACCAACCATCGGCTCGTGTGTACAAGGCTTTAGTGTTCAAATCTAAGATCTTTTGAGGAGTTGCAGACACTTGCATAGGACCCCAATCCTTGTCGCATCATGTCTGAGCAAAGAATGCGAATTCGGTGCAGCAGAAGTATGAGCTGGGCTGCCAAGACCTAATATGATGAGGGAATCCATGGGCAATGATTTTATTGGGGGGGGGGGGGGATCCTGACATGGTTACAAACCACAGACGGGTATGTAATGGAGGTGGCTGCATGTTTGGCGTCGTATGGACCAATAGTATGCCATCTTGCCCATAGTATGGCCTGATGCACAGCTTCAGACCCTGAAGATGGGCCTTTGGCCACATCACAAAGCAAGGTTGACCTTCACAGGTTTATTTCTATAGGTGTTAAATGTTATCAGCGCTTGCTCTACATTTAATATCTTTCAGCTTTATAGATGATCTGATCTGATTTTCAGGTGAACCGTAGTACTGCGCTTCTGAAGAGCTTGTCTGCGGAGAGAGAGGTGGGAGAAAACCAGCGAGACCTTCAAAAAGCAGATGTCCACCAATGCTGGCGACTGTCTGCTGTCCGCAGCTTTTATCGCATACGCCGAATACTTCGACCAGCAGATGAGACAGAACTTGTTCACCACCTGGTCTAATTTGCAGCAAGCAAACATCCAGGTAATATACTCTACTCAGCCTTTTAAATGCTGCTGTTTGCAGAAGAGGACATGCCGTTTGTTTTTGGTCAGGCTCACACCTCTGCATTTGCTGTAAAATATGCATTGTTACAGCACGGTACCATAATGCTAAAATTGAGCCTTGCGGTACCAATGATTTTTGGATGGCACTCCAGTGGACCAATGGACCTTCATTTTAACATCACACATGGAAATCAACTATCTATGTTGTGTTAAAAAAAAAAAATTGTTCAGGTAATTTTTTTTTGTTTTACAATCCATTGCAGCATAATGGCAGCCTGTTCAAAATGAATGGGTCGACTTACTGCAACGCATTTAATGCGTGATTGAATGGTTAAATATAGTGGCGCACCGAATGGAAATTTTGGTGCGGAAACAGAAAACGCACAAAGCCAAAAACCGAAACTGAAAATGACAACAGTTTTTAACAAATATTTATATACGGTTGTCATATGCAGCCTACCGGCACTGGTTGGCACTGACAGGCAGCACTGGTTGGCGGCAATGGATGGTACTGGCACTGGCAGGTGGCACTGGCAGGTGGCATAAGAGATGAGAAGATTCACATTGCACAGATCACGCGGCTTCTAAGAGCCGCTCTGTGCATGAAACTGTCACGTAATTACACTGAATGCAGAGAGAGCTGTCAGATCTTCACGCTGATGTCAGAGGTGGGCGGGACCGAATAGCTAACACCCACCCAGCCCCTATCCCATTGGCTGGCATTTGGTAGCTGTTCGGTCCCGCCCACCTCCGACATCAGCGTGAAGATCTGACAGCTCTCTCTGCATTCAGTGTAATTACGTGGCAGTTTCATGCACAGAGCGGCTTTTACAAGCCACACGATCTGTGCAATGTGAATCTTTTCATCTCCTGCATCCATTGCGGGGTTATGTGATGCACACATACCCCCGCAATGGGTGGTACCCAGGGCGCACCCCGCCCCCTTTCGGTATCGGGCCGTTTCGGGTTTTTTTGCTGATTCATTTTCGGCGGCTGAAATTTCAGTGCTTCCCTAGTTAAATACCAGAATGATCCGAATCTGCTTTACTAGCTTGTTTTACCTTTTACTGTGCCTTTTTACATATTGGTTTTCTTTCTTGTCCGCAGTTCCGCACAGATATCGCCAGAACAGAATATCTGTCCAATGCAGATGAAAGGCTCCGCTGGCAGGCCAGCTCCTTACCTGCGGATGATCTGTGTACAGAGAACGCCATCATGCTGAAACGCTTCAACAGGTACGTCTTTTTTTACTCAATAACTCGAGGGCTGACCATTTCCGGTGTCTTATTCAGGTATAGTTAGAGATTCAGGTATGGTATACATTTTTTTTTTGTAAAATATATACATTCTTTTTTTATTTTTATTTTTTTTTGCAGCACTACTAGTTATTACAATTAACCAGTGACAAACTGGAAAGAATCTAATAGTCCAGAAAAAAAGTCCAATGTGGTAAAATAGTCTGGTGTCTGAGTGTAGAAGTTTCAGATTCTTTCTAGTTTCCCACTGATTGTAAATAAAAAAAAAATCTATATTATTTTTTAACAATCCATTCTGAGTGTTTCTTTTGTCAGCTGCTTTCTCTTTTTTGATCTGCCAGCGTTATATTTGTTTACAATGAGGTATTTTTTTTCCCATAGTTGCCTTGTTTCTGTTTTGGACCAATGTAACGATGTGCATATCACACCTTTCATATCTTCTATAACTACTTCAGCCCGGAAAGATTTCCCCCTTTAGGACCAGAGCACTTTTTGTCATTCGGCACTGCGTCGCTTTAACTGACAATTGCGCGGTCGTTGTACCCAAACAAAATGTGCGTCCTTTTTTCGCACAAATAGAGCTTTCTTTTGGTGGTATTTGATCCCCTCTGCATCATTTCTGATCACCGCTATAAACAAAAGAGGGACAATTTTGAGAAAAAAAAAAAAAATTTCTTACTTTTTGCTAAAATACAAATCCAAAAAAAATATATAAAAAAAAAATTTTGCCATCGGTTTTGGCCGATTTATATTCTTCCTCATATTTTTGGTAAAAAAAAATTGCAATCGGCGTTTATTGATTGGTTTGCGCAAAAGTGGCCACCTTTACGGATGATAATTCATTTCCGGAGTTTTTATTTATTTTTTATTTTTTTTACTAGTA